>SNQJ01S0005442.1:19565-33315 GCA_010110895.2 Picea sitchensis | reverse complement strand
GTGGAGACACCATGTTGTTTATGAGTCTCGACCCCGTAGTGTCATTGTTACTTTGGGGGGTCATATCTACAGAATACCATAGGTAGTTCCAACTAAAAATTGTCGCAAGGTAGTATCTCATACTGCAAAATTCATCTTCTTCACAATCTGTTCAAAAGGGGAATAGAAGGACACAACAACCACTACAACCTCTCCCCAGGCACCTTCTATCCAATAGAAGCAGCTCGATAGGGTTGCATCGAAGCGTAAAGATTCCTTATGCACATTTTCCTCTCATGTAGCTCGACTTGTTGAACAACCTCAGCCTCAATAGGTTCGTGATAGACTTCCACAAACTGAGCAGCGCACCATCTCTAGCAAGGCAAGCAACTCACCAAGATTCAGATTCAACAAATTCTTTTTCCTCTCCCCCGGGAACTCAACGCAATTGATCCATATGGATATCAATGGCCACCCACCTTTTCCAACTGGCTCAAAACAATTTTTTGGAAATTTTGGTATTTTACTATTTTTAGGAGTTTTCACTTTTGGAGCTGTTTTGAGGCCCTAAACGATGATTTTTGGGAAAAAATGTTTTAAATATTCAAGTTCCTTCCATATTGCACCTAAAATGAATCTCCTCGACGATACCTTTCCAACAGGCTATCATGTGCCTAAAATGGATATCGTATGCAAAAGTTACGACCCCAAGAAGTTGATCTACTAACTTACCCAAACAGGGCCCACATGACTTTTGACGCTTCATCTCCTAGGGTTAGGTTTTTGGATGTCTAGGGATTTTTGCATTCCTGTTTATTGTAAAAAGGCCTTCAGAGCCTCATTGTAATCATCTTCTTGCAAAATTTGCGAGTAGCCGTCACATCTCTTCTCAAAGATAAGCTGCCACCATTCTAGCGAATCTTTCATTTTGTATTTTTACAGTCTCTGTACATTTATTTCATTAATAGAAATCATGTATTACTGTATATCTATGTTTATGGTTGCATATCTGATACATTTCTATTATATTATTGGATATCCGCAATATCTCTGTTCATTTCTTTATTATATCTCCTCTCTCATTTCGTGCCGAAAATAATCCAGATCATTTATTGCGATTGATCACTATTGATGACAGTGGTGTTGGATATTTGGCTCAGTTTTTAAGTCACATTGAGATGTTTTGTTTTACAGTAGCATGGTTACATTGCCTTGGACATTTTCCCCTGCACAACCTGTGTCAAAGTGTTGGCTGTTGGTTGTATAGTAAATTTTCATTTTAGACATGGCATGCGAGGTTTTGGTTATTTTGGTCTTGATTATTTTACTGCATATACGTATGGGAACGAATATCATTACAGATCTTGATTGGCTCTATTATAGAAATAGTGACTTCATTGTTATTTTTGGAAACACTACTTTGAAATACAGATGTGGATTTGGGAAATGTATGGCAGCGATGGATGTTAATAATAATAGATTGGGAATGAGTGCTGCTTGTTGATTGTTATAGAGTGTAGAACGTGTGAATAAAGGAAACATAACCTCTTACATATTGGGTGAATTAATTCTATCTTGAAATGGTTGTTGGATATTTATGGACAATGAAATTAGGCAAATACATAAGAATTTTACTCATTCATCTGATTGTTGGTTGATGTATATTTTTCTTACTGCAAAATATGTCATGGATTTCTTGATTAATCTCATGAACAACAAACGTTTTTTCCCCTCATTATCTCATTTTCCGCTAATTACAACCCCCTCACATATTCCTTATTCATTTTGTTCACTCCCTATTCTGATATTGATTACAACTAAGATAATTTATGTGTTAGATGGATGAAGTGGCAATGTTTTGAGTGGATTGCAGTAAGGTTATTTAGTTGATTGTTGTTATCATTGAGCAATGACCATTTTTTTTTCTCCCCTTTCATTATATAATCTTTTCATTCAATGCAAACCCCTCACATATCCCAGAACACTGTTTCACCCCCCTTCTCATTGATTAACATTAGAACAATTTATATGGATTGGATTGCATGAGCCTGATACATTTCGAGCCAAATCTATTTCATATTTTTAAAAAAGTCGTCATGCATGGTTATTTAAAAGACTATTTGCTAATTGATTACACACGCAAGATGATTTTTTTCAGTCGAGGGAGCCATGGCCGAGGAAACAAAGGTAGAGGTAACTAAAACCGAGGCCTGAGAAGGCCCATGTTCTCTATACATTTTGACGTTGTTTCAGAAGAGCTTGGACAAAAGTTTCATGCAGGATTCTTTGATTGGATTGGGCAAGAAATAGTCCGACCTAGGCCTGAAGGGTCTCCTTTCCAAGCCCCGTAATGACATATTGACTTCAGGGATTTTGGACAACATGTTTTATTTTGGATATATGAGTATTATTTTTGAAATAATTTCGATTTTCATGAGCTAAAATTGCCAAAAGTAAATATGTCGATGGGAGGCACAAGGAGGTGTGTTTTCTTAACTAATGGATTATGTTATGAACTAAAGGGAGTCAAAAAGGGTCCCACCTACTAGTTATTATTTATTATGACCCTTATTATAATTATTACTTCCCCCCCTAACTAAATTTGGTTGAATCTTTTAATTAACTTAACTAATGAATTGGTTTAACTACTTCAACCAATTTAAAGGAAAGAGGAAAGGGAGGAACAAGGGGGATAGAATCACAAAGAATTCTAAGGGTCTTATTGTTGAAAACAATATTCAGGGTTGAATCAAACCATTCAGACACTTGTTCTTCAGAGAGTCGAGTGGGAATCAATCTGTGGCAAGCTGATCTAACTTTTAGAGTTCAATTTTGGTTTTCTGTCAGAGGTTCTTTTGTATGTTCCATCGGGGATTTCTAAGTTTGACTTTGGTCCAAGATTTATATGTGAAGTTTTGAAAGACGATGAATCTTTGGTGAATTGGAATGAAATAAAGGATTTCTTTATGTCTCATATATCTTGAGTATCATCTTGGTGTCTTTACTTATATTCTTACATTTATTTCAGCAACTAATATGTTCAGAAAAATACATAAAAAGTGAATTTCCAGCAAGCGTTTTTTGATAAAAGACTAGCCTAAGCACTTGTAATTAATACTTGTGAGTTAGGATATAATTTTGTTGGCTATAAACATAGGGTCATATTCCCGTCTACTTTACTTTAGCCAAGTAAAGTCTGAAAATGCTTGAGTAAGATCAACTCATATCTTTTCCTCAACATTTATTTGGCGACCATACAGGGGAGATCTTCGATATCTATCTGGTTAAATTTTATACTCGATTTTTCATCGATACATCTTTCTTTTTCTGATTTTGATTCCTTGACTATTTTTCTATTCATGACTGTTCATGTTGCAAAACAACCCAATCTTGAGCCTGGTCTCCAAGACCAGACCAACATTACTTTGAACCTGTTTCATACTATTTTAGACACTGCTAGGACCCGTGCTGAGCTTAACCATTATTGGGAAGCAATTGAAAGATATATTAGTATTCAAGAACAATTGGAAGCTATGCGTAGGCATCCTAGAAATCAACAATAACCTTTTGTTCCTTCAGTTTTGGACTTTCTTTCATGTCCTTAGATTCTCCTGCTTCTAGAAGAAGAAGAGGCTTGTCACCTGAAATCAATCCTATTGCTGAAATATGAAGAAGAAATGTTATGTTATCTGCCCAACAAAGTGCTCTAAGGAGAATTTTATCTGATTCATCTAGCTCGTATTTCTTTTCCTCACCAATCATTCACAATATGGCATCTAGTGGTGGCTCTGGTGGCACTGGAAGTAATCCATCTTCCTAATATTCATCGTCATTAGTGATTGGTAGCTTGTACAACCACCATATCCAATATACTACAGACCCCACCAAATTCATTAAAAGGTATGGCCTTTTTCAGTTCGAATAAGATGCCACAACCACACCATGGCATATGTCCTCTCCTCTTAACCTAGCACCTGCTACTCACCCACTTCCGAAGTTTAAGGAGCATTTTCTTAAGTTTTCAAGAAATAACACTGTCAGTACCAATGAACACCTAGTGGCATTTTCTAATGCTTGTCATAACATAGTGGCCAACGACAATGACACTTGCATGTGCCTATTCATCAATTTCTTGGAAGGGAAGGCTGCGACCGACTTTTTTGACCTTCCTCCTAGGATTTTTTTCACCTGGGAGGAATTAATATACTGGTTCAGATCCACTTACGGGCAATACAAAAGCCCCACTAAGAAGTTAAGGGAGTACAATAACATCACTTACAAAGATGGTGAGACCATCAGGTCTTTCAACTTGCGTTTCACCAAGTTGTATAATCAGATTCCTGAACTTATCCACCCTCATAACCAAGATGCCTTCATGCATTACTAAAATGAATTACCTCCTCCTTACCATCATAGGCTTGAAGAAAAGGCCATTGATAATCTCATTTCTTCTCTGCACACTTGTTCAGAATACGAAGAACAACTTGAACGAACTGGTCTACTCCAGGGAGAATCAGTTAGACAGACAAACATGTCTGCTCTCTTACATCTAGTACAAGATATGAACAATCATGTGATAGAATTTGAGTGGAAGGGTAATATCTCCTCTCCCACCCCTGGAGCTTCATCCTCTTCTGCACCTCCTTTTAGAAATCCATTTGAAAATAATTTTCAACCCAAGGCTATCCTGCCTATGAGTTGGTGTAACTTTTGCGAGGAACACCATGAAGAAACCACGTGTGAAGTAAGGAAGAGTGCCAGAGACAAGATCTTTGGTAAAAGACCAGAAGCCACTATCATTGTCCTAGATTTTTTTGAGCCAAAAGATGTCATGGTTATCAATACCAGAAACAAAGCCTATGCCCCAAAAGGAAAATTTGACCCTCCTCACATTTCTTCTAGCCCGAGTTCATCCTCAACCGCTGCCATGCCCTAGGTTCCTAAAATTCCTGAAGGTCAAGGGATCACTCCCTCTCTCCCCTCTTCCAAATACAATATCCTAAATCAATTGGCCAACATTAAGGCATATGCAACCCTCTTAGACATGGTTTCCATCCATGAACAATAGATGCATCTGAAATGATTCATGGAAGGAAGAGCTTCCATTGTGGCCAATCTTTCTGAGGAGGTAACTGAAGAGGATCCTTTTGTAAATAAAATAGGTGTACATAGCTTTAGATATTTTGTAAAAAATCCCCCTTTTTATATTTCTGTAAAAATCATGGATAAAATTGCCCATTGTTGCCTCTTTGATGGTGGTTCGGGCCCTAGTCTGATGTCAAATATTATTATGGAAGAGCTAGGATTGTCTTGTATAGGTGAAAACTCTAGGAGCACGTTCTCCTATAATAATCTACAACAAAAGACCATAGGTGAGATTAAAGACGTGACCTTAGTTTTGTGTGCCCACCCCGAAATAAGGACAACCCTCAACATTCAAGTAATTGATATACCTGTAAGAAATTACTTAATTATTTTGGGAAGATATTGGCAAGCCTTAACATGTGGATAGCTCTCACTCGACGAAACACATTTATCCATTCCGCGGAATGAAAAAAACATTATAGTGCTTAGAGAAGGAAGGATATCCCCTTATATCGAGAGTGTCCCACAACCTAATGTAAATTATCTCGAAGAGAACCTCAGAGTATACTCCATATTTTCTGAGGAGGATAAGATTCCTCTGGAACAAATCAATTTAGAACATGGTATGTGGCACATGCACTTTGATGGTTCATGCTCAAATGAGGGAAATGGAGCCAGTGTTGTCTTAATTTATCCTGTAGGGAAAATCCATATCTTTTCTTATAGGTTGGAGTTTGCTTGGACAAACAACGTCATCGAATTTGAAGCCCTACTACTAGGCATTGAAAACACATATAATCTTGGTTGCGGTCACCGATCGATTTTTGGGGATTCCGAGATTGTTTCTAACCTCATACGTAAGATTTATTCCCCTAGCAACAAGTTGATGAAACGATACACCCAAATTGTTTGGGCTCTTATCTCGAACCTATTATCTTTCAATATTACTTACGTGAAAAGGGAACTAAACTCAATGGCTGATTGGTTAGTTGTTTTTGTAGATTCTCCTACTCAACAACTTCTGCCACACAGACCTGATTGTACCTTTCAATCCCTATATCATCCACATATTCCCAACAATGTAGAATATTGACAGGTCTTCCCCAACGACAAGAGCATTTTTTCTTTTATCCAAAATGAACCTTCTAAGCCTAAGGAAATTATATCCATGGAAGACAACAAGATTCCTAAAGGCTTGACTCCTCTAGAAAGTTCATTTTCTTCGAGTGATGTAGGCAACAAGGAAAAACAAAAAGAATAAGAGTAAAAAAGGAAGGTGGGTGAGACCATCTCCTTGAACATTGGGACACTCGAGACTCCAAAGAACATGAAAATAGGTGCCAAATGTTCAGATGAAGAGAAGGAGAAGTTTGCCAAGTTGCTTGGTGAATTTCAAGACCTTTTTTGCTTGGTATTATGAGGGTCTTAGTGGTTTTGATATTGGACTTATACAACATGCCATCCCCATATAGGAAGGCGTAAAACCAGTTAGGAAGAAACAAAGACCTATCAACCCTGCACCAGAATAAATCAAAAGGAGTTGGAATTTTTTTCGAAGGCTGGAATTATCTTTCCAGTCAAGTATTCGGAATGGGTCTCAAATCTAGTCCCTGTTCGGAAAACAACTGGTAATATTATATTATGCGTTGATTTCCGTGCATTAAATCGAGCTAGTATAAAGGACCACTTCCCTCTTCTCAACATGGGAATGATTTTGCAGCAACTCATAGGGTCACAAATGATGTCCTTACTTGATAGGTTTTCCGGTTACAATCGAATCAAGGTAAAGAGGACATATAAATATAAAACCACCTTTATTACTCGTTGGGGTACCTTTTCTTATGAACATATGCCATTTGGTTTATCTAATGCAGGAGCCACTTTTCAAAGAGCTATGCAATTAGCTTTTGATGATTTCATCGGTAAGATAATTCATATCTACCTTGATGACTTAACAATTTACTCTAAAATCCAATCAGATCATTTTTGGCCATCTGAGAAAAGTTCTCATGCGGTGTGGGAAATTTGGTATTTCCCTAAACCCTTCCAAGTCCATTTTTGGTGTAAGCTCCTTGGACATATTGTCTTCGATTCAGGAATAATTGTCGATCCTAAAAGAATCACTGCTATCCTTAACCTTCCTGCTCCTACTTCCAAGAAAGAAGTTCAAGCCTTTATGGGATTTATTAACTTCATTCGTAGGTTTGTTCCAGATTTTGCAGTGATGGTCAAGCCAATCCATAATCTGCTTAAGAAGGACCATTCTTTTTCCTGGACTGATGAGGTTGGAAATTCTTTTGAAGGGATTAAGAAAGCAATCATCTCTGCACCGGTTTTGGCGAAGTTGGATTTTGACAAGGAATTCACGATTTATACTAATTCCACTGAGGAGGCAGTTTCTTTTGTCCTCATGCAAGATGATGGTCGAGGAAATGAAAAACCTGTGGCTTACATGAGTCAAAGTTTGTCTGATGATAAATTTAAATACTCTTTTATTGAGAAACACGCTTATGCTATTGTTAAGGCCATTGAATTTTTTTTCCACTACATCTTAGGTAAGCATATGTTGGTAAAAGTCCCTTTACCTGCTGTTAAGTTTTTTCTCTCACAAATTTATCTTTCAGGAAAAATTGCACATTGGCTTGCCAAGATGCAGGAGCATGATTTAAATATCGTGACTTCTACCACTATCAAGGGATGTGACCTAGCCCTTCACTTGGCTCAGCATGCTTAGAATGGTGAAGAAATTGATGAAGAAGATAGTTCCCATTTAGCTCTCTTTTACATTGACGATCAAACCCTCCCTGTGTTTGAAAATCCTTGGTACAAAAATTTGGTTTATTATTTATAGAACCAAGGATGTCCAGACAACTTAGAAACTCATCAAAGGAGGAGACTTTGTATTAAATATGAAATATATGTCATTATAAGAGACCATTTATTTTGAAGATCTGCTGATGGTGTGCTACTTCACTGTGTAAACAATGAAGACACACATAAATTGTTGTAGGAAGCTCACGACTCTTCGAGCTCTGTCATTCATGTAGGAGGCCATTTTTCTACAAAGGCCACTGCCTTCAAAATTATTAGGAAGGGATATTATTAGCCTTTTATCTTTCATGACTCTTATGTTTTTTCGAGGTCTTGCAACAAATTCCAAAAATTTGCCGGGAGAGAACGCCTTTCAGCCATGCCCTTACAACCAATCCTGCCAGATTTTCCCTTTTCTAAGTGGGGATTGGATTTTATTGGTCCTATTCACCCCCCTTCTTCAGTCGGGAAAGTTTTTATCTTGACATCCACAAAATATTTTACAAAATGGGATGAATCTATCCCACTTAAACATTCCACAGACGATCAGGTAATTTCTTTCCTTGAAAATAATATCTTTTCCATTGGTCTTCCATTGGAAATTATTACAGATAACGACCCTAATTTCATTTATGCTAAGCTGACTCAATTTCTAACCAAGTTGGGGGTTAATCATTTCACATCATCAGCTTACTATCCCAAGGAAATGGGCAAGCCGAGTCTACTAATAAAAATATGGTAAGGATCGTCAAAAGGCTAATCGAGGGTAAACCTCTTAAGTGGAACACCCTCCTCACTTATGCCCTCTTGGAAGATCGAACTACTGCCAAAGTAAGTACTAGTCGTACCCCTTTTCAACTGGTTCATGGTCAAGAAGCCCTCCTACCAACCGAGCTGGAACTTTCTTCCTTAAGGTTGATGCTACATACCGAAGAATTAAATTATTCAAATGTTCCACAAAGAGTAAATGCATTAATATATTTGGAAGAACAAAGGATGTGTGCTTTGGATAATCTTAAAAGGAGGAAGCAGACCATTAATAAATATTTCAACAAGAGTTTCAAGAATGTCAAGTTTAAGGTCAATGAAAAGGTTTTGCTATGGGATTTGACTCACACTAATAAGGGAAGACATTCAAAATTTCAGAAATTATGGCTGGGTCCTTTCAAGATTGCTTTTGTCTTAGGTACAAACTCTTACATTCTAAAAGATTTGCAGGAGAAATTGTTTTCCTACAACAATAACGGTTCTCACTTGAACCATTACATGGAACCAACATGAAAAGCCCTATGATGTTTGGTATTCTTCTGTATACTAGTAGTTTAGCTCTACTTTCATTTTTTGTGCTTCTTCTTTTTGTGCTTTACAGATTTCTACTTTCTGAGTTGACCTTTTTGCTACGTTGTATTTCTATCTTTTATCGCTGTCTTTTATTGCTGCTGTTCTAATTTCTGCATTATTGTTTCTGTTGCAGTTTTTGTCTTTATCATCTTTTAAGTGTTTGGTCAAGGTAGAAGGTTGGATCAGTTCTGCCACAGCGACACCTCCGTAAAGGCATTGTTAGTCAATAAAAATCAAGATTACAAAGATGTTAGGATGTCATTTCTAAAGGACCCTTGAAATTGCTTTATATTTACATTGTTGTCTTATAAAGAGTTGGTTATCTCCCGCTCCTTCTCACCATTTCTTCATCCATTTAGATTTTAAGAGAAAATATGGAAATTTTCCTCCTTGGAGGTTAAAGGATAGATTCTGGTCGATGGATTATGCATACAGTGGTAAAAACCCTTCATACTTAACATTTTTCATGAGCTATTCCCAAATTCCTGGTCATATTTCCATTAAATACCCTCACTTCCCCCTATTGCATAATCATTCGAGTTACGTCTTCTTGAGATTAATGTGCTTGGTCTGTGAAACCATGGGTTCTTAGTTCTAATCTATTAAAAACAAATTTCCCTCTGGAGTCGCCAGTTTGTTGACGATTGAAAATGTCAACATAGTTCCGCCCGCAAAGTGTTGCTAAAGCTATTATTATAAAACTAAATAATACTAGTAGGTGGGACCCCCTTGAATTATTTAGGAGAAAGTCTGTTCATTTTGATGTTATGATGATGTGCTACATAAGTTTACATAGTTGATGTTAATATGGTTGTCATTGATACGAGTTAAGTTACGAGATGTTGTCCCTTCATGATACTACAACCTGCTATTCATATATGGTATTTGTTCTCTCGCACCTGCAAAACAAATCTGATTAGTAAAGTCACATGAAGGGAAGTTTTAAGAAGGCAAAGTATTACAATGAGTACAAAGGAGCCTAGTCTTAAATACTACATGCACAAAATATTTGTTAAGCCTTAGCCAATAAGGAAATGGCTATAAGAAAAATTGTTAAATTACATTTTTTTATATATGCATATGGTGGAAATTTTAGTGGCGCATTTTGGCAAAAAGATAATGCACTAGTTGATGCAATCGGTAACTGATATGCATTTGTTATAAACCTTCGTGGCTCATGGAATTGATGGCTTTGCAATTTTTATGGTGATTATGCTATTGGTGATGATTCTGTTGTATAGTGGTCAAGCGATTTATTTGAGTTATAACATGGTGTTGGCAACCCCACACGATTTTGTCATTTGAGCAAGAAATTACGTTTTCTGTAGCTGCCTTCACCTCAATCTTGTAAACATTATCATTTTGAGATGATTAATGGATTAGAAAAGATGTTCATTAATTCTTGAAGTTTGCATTTTCGTCTTGTTTTATGTTTGATTCATGACTGAAAGCATGAATCAAACATGAAAACCTAGCTTGGTATTATATTTTCTATACAAGGTATTCTTTTTAAGGGTCATCATGCACAACTACTGTACTTTGTACTTAACTCACCTTGCTGGCAAAATGCATTAATGATCCTTTCATTAAGGGTATAGGTTTCCGATTCTGTATGTCAAGTTTTCATTACCAGGAATGGTAAATCTTTACGATCAAACCCTCGATGTTCATGCTATGATAACACATAGGCTTCATTATGGTTTTTTACCTTCGCTACATTCAGACCTGTTCCTATCGCTCCTACCATCTAAACCTAAAATTGTTCTGAGTCATCCCTGTTATATTTTAATCGCGTTTGTTATGGCTCATGTTGTTTGTTTGGAGATGAATGGCTCTCAGGAATTTCTCTCTCACGACGATGCAATCGAAGATTTAAAGAGCCAAGGCTGGGATGGTTTCCTTAAAATATTTGAACGCTATAACCTTCAGGTGGCGAAGGCTTTCACACAGACTTTCGATGGGTGCATAGAGAAAATTGGGGATACCCAGTTAGAGGTAACCGAGGGATTTGTGAGTGAAGCCATAGGGCTTCCATCCACCGGTGAGAAGTGGTTCAAAAACTCAAAAATTGAAGAAGTACCTTGGAGCCTCTTCATGACCTCCAGGAAAATCAATTACTGCGAAAAGGTATCCCCATCTCTTTGGTTAAACCTAGGTGGAATTACATGTTGTTCATTCTCAAACAATTCATGACCTGTGAGGGTCGTTATGGTTTAATTTTCCTCTATCATATATGACTGCTTATGCATTTCATTGGTTTTCAATTAAACATGCCTTTTTATCTATTGAGAAGCCTGTATAAAATGTCCAAAAGGTATAAGAGACAGAGTGTTGACTCTAGTCCGTTCAATCATGGATTAATAAAGATTCTGTTGATTCACCACTTGTCAACCGTGGGAGAATGTTGGGATGGGTTTTTGATAAGAAATGGCTTTTGTACGCCCGTTCCTGTAGAAAACCCTATTTCGGGTGAGCCACTGATTAAAAAACAACTTGACATTCCAAGTAATGAACCAGACCCTCTTAACATAAACCCTCTAGATGAGGCAATGCCAAGTCAGTCTTCACATGAGCAAAAGGTTGCTGAATTGGAGGTAAGTGAACCTCCTATGCCTAAATTTGATGCTGGCTAGAACGTCACTGTGAAGCCTGATGTCAAAAAATATTTCAAACAAATGAAACAAAAACGCACAACCCTAGGGTTTGAAAAAAAGAGAGCAGGTTGTCTTATTTCAAGGAAATTGAGGAATCAAAATGATGCCCATTTGAGCTAGATCGGCCCGATTGAGGTCAATGAGGTCTCAGACTTCGAAATAGAAGATTTCCTGGCTTTGGAAGACCCAGATTGTCAAATATTTGGCCCTACTGAACCCTACGACTTTGTGATGAATTTTCCACCTTGCCTCAAGGGTAAGGAGGAATTCTCTGGTATTGGGCTTGGTCAAGGGAAAATAATAAGTAAGGTCGATACAACCATGTTTGACTATACACTTCATCAACATATCGTTCCTCTTGTACAATGTGATGTTTGTTTCCACTGGATCAAACAATATTACATTGATATACCCATCCTTCAAGCTCTGATTAAAACACTCACATCTCAAATTGAATCACTGAGACAATAAAATATCGACCTCAGAGTAAACCCAAAGAGGAAAGCTAAACACCTTAAGAGAACATGGAACATAGTGATAAAAAACGCAAACAATGTTAAAGCAATAATCAATTATGATCTACCCGACCCATATTTAGTCAATTGTTGAAATGGTAAAACATTTTTCCTCTTATTATATTCATGTTATCTATTTTTAATCGAATAAGTTTGAAATTGGGTTTTGTTTGCTAAGATAAGACTGGCTACATAATCTTTCGATTCTGTAGCCAAGTCATTTTTAAATTAATTTTTTTTAGAAATTAGTTGTTAATAATTGTCTAACTTATTCTTGTTTTGTTTTTCAGGAAATAGTAGATCATGTTGCTGATCATATGGCAAGAACATGTTAGATTATGCATTTGAATGATTAGTATTTCCTTTTCTGTTTGCTCTGTAAAAACTTTTATTAATTTTTTAGAAGAATCAACTTAGTTATGAGTGGATGTTAGCCCTCTATTTTTGTAATATTTTTGATGTCATGAAATCCTATCCTATCCTAGGATATAGGAAAATGGGATTTCAAATCACTTTAAATACTGTTCATTTTGCTAGTAAAGACATCTTGGCCTGGAACAGATTATGGACAAATAATTTTCAGAACTTAATGGAACATATTACAACATTTCAGCTTTAGACCAATGTGAATGTTGTCTCATTTATGTTTTGTCTCTCTTATTTTGGAATAGTAATGTGTTTTATATATTTAGTCTCCATGACATGTGATATTCCATTTTATTTGATATTTTAAATGTTGTCTTTATTTTTTTGTTTTAATTAATTATCACCGTGATCATCATATCCATTGTAAGATCATTGTGTATACTTGTGTATTATTTTGTTCTCATATTTGGCTACCAACAAACATCTAGAGTTTGTTCTAGAGGTATCATCATAAGCCTGTCATAGATTTTTCTTACAGACATGACAATTGGAGTGTTGGATCGCACAGAGACATAAACATGAACATAAAACTAATCTCAGATTATCTTTATTTTCATTCACTTTATGTTATTTTACCTATTAGTGAAACATGAAAATTTTAGATTGGATTTGACCATCGCTCAATGATTTTTTCATAACTTAGTTAGTTTAAGTTCTTAGATTTATGATTAGAAAACATAAAATACGAAAAATGTGTTGATTAAGGTTGGTTGTCATTGATGTCAACCCTTGAAGAAAGACCCATAGCACAAAGGTTTGGATAATGGACCCAATATCGTTTTATGTAAATATGACTCATTATTGTTTTGTCATTGTTGATAAGAAGTAAATATGGATGAACTCCAAAGTGGTCCCCTTATGGTGAAAGCCCTCACGGGAAGACGCTTTGTGGAGTAAGATAACCCATGCTTAATTGTGGAATAATGAGATGAAGGAAAG
>SNQJ01S0005442.1:0-19515 GCA_010110895.2 Picea sitchensis | reverse complement strand
GGATAGTACATGTCATTCCATTTTTGGTGGTATGTAGAACATCACATAACTCCTCACGGTTTGAGAGTTATGGCCTTACAAAGTTGGAGGACCCTCATATGTCATCTAGAAGCCCCAAAAGGTCAAAGTAATCAAAGTGGTTTAAGACATTTTAAAAGGTAAATAATAAAGTGAAGTGATGAATGTATTATAATTCAAAGTGAATACAAAACAAATTATTTCAATAATAAATTTAATGGAGAAATTAGAAGTGGACCCAACCTTAAAATAAGGAATGTGGGCCAAGTGACCTAGAAGATGTTTTTAAGGAAGCTACTTGAAGAGTATAAATAAGAGGCAAGGCTCTCTCATTTGAATCACACTTGAACATATTGAATATCTATAGGTGTCTGAGGTAACCAAATGATATCTAAGCCTAAATTCTAAGGAAATTGAAGAAAAGAAGGCCGAAATGCAAGGAATGATAAATTCTTTTGATGGTGCTTTCTAAGGTATGTTATTTACAGGTCATCTCACCATTTTCGCTATATATTTTTTTCTATAATGATTCAGATCCTGAAATTTCTATGCAAGTGAGAAAACATATCCAAGTATCTGTGGTAAAATATTCATCTTGTGGGTCGTTGTATTTTGGGAGTTACACTCCGTGGAAAATAGGGTTTGTGGCCAGTCCTGAAACTAGTCAAAATCAAGTGTTTCAGGTAAAAACATCATAACTTCTTCATAAAAGATCCAAATTTAGTGAGACCAAATGTGTTGGTTAGGGTAAATTATTTAGTATGTTTTGTAATAGTTTCAAATCAATTCATCAAACATTTTTTGCGGGGCACGCTATGCAAGGTCTCTCTCTAGAATAAGCTACAATTCAGCAAGATATGCCATTTTTGCTATAACTCCTTTTCTGAGACGTTCCAAGTAGTGAAACTTGGAGAAATTTCATAAAACACACTGAATACAATTGTGTATCAGTTTCAGATATTTATACATTACATGTTTAAATTTATGATTACTTCAAGTTAGGGTTGTTGACTAATCCAAAACTAGGCATGTGAGACTAAAGAAAAGTTTGATGAAAATGGATCGCTCCATAGTAAACTTGGAGAATACAAAACACACCGACATGATGACATTACATAACGAATGATTTAGATTTAGATTTGCAAGAATGCATCATATACACCCTCGTGTCTACGGAGCTACAAATCAGATTTGGATGATGAAATTGATGAGGGATTTTGGTTGTGGTACATGTTGAGTGCTGGCTGGTTGAGACAAGTAGTTGGATGAGTTGACGCATTACATACATGAGGTGTATAGTTGATGATGTCGGGTACATGTATTGGTCGAGTCATAATTACGATTCAAGGACACATGATTGGTACATACTGCATGGTTGGATGCACTTGTTTATGGTACATGTTGATTACGGTGTTGGTGCATGAAGCTGATGCACTTGTTTTAAGGTGTACGTGCTGAATACATGTTGAGGTAATGTGCTGATCATGGTTGATGCATGGTTCTATTTATTGGTACATACATTTACAATGCAGATATCTCTACAATGATGTGACTGTGGTTCCATCATTCCACTTCTCTACTTCGTGGGTGGCGCGTGATGGGGCAAGGACAGTGGTTGTAGCCACCTCCTGCTGTAGCCAGAACATAGGGTTGTAGCCTCCCCTTCCTCGGGTTGTAGCCACAGAATCTGGGGAGTTGGAGCTTCCCCAAGTTGTAGCCCGAGAAACTAGGGGTTGGTTTCTCCTTCCGCCTGGT
Source organism: Picea sitchensis (assembly GCA_010110895.2). NCBI lineage: Eukaryota > Viridiplantae > Streptophyta > Pinopsida > Pinales > Pinaceae > Picea > Picea sitchensis. The sequence continues at coordinate 17,742 of SNQJ01S0005442.1, read as the reverse complement.
ACTAAAACAAAGGAAGTTGGTGCTTCCAATGAATGTAATTCTTCAAGACATATAAGAAAAAGCATTCCATGGTTTTCTCCCGATTTGGGTTTCCACGTAAAACACTGGTGTACTCTGTATGTGTGTGATTGTTTATTTCTTACTGCTCATTATTGGATAATAATTCTACATTGATATAACATTTGAAGAAAAAGGATTATAATTACGCTATTACTGATTCACCCCCCCTCTCAGTAATCCAACAAAATGTTCTTTCTTTATCTACTTCTGAAAACAATTAACTTGACATTAATTTTGCAAAGATTTCATTAAAACTTGCAACCTGTAAATTCTGTTTATAAGTGATATGTTCATATCTTCTTTTCTGTTTAATATATTTGTAAATAATTAGATTGAAGTTCATAGATTATTATAGTTTTAGCATTAGTTAGTTTACCTCTTTTCTTTGTTTTACGACCTTAGTTGGCTAACAAAGCCATTAAACCTGTCAGAATAGGTTACACCAAATGGCTTGGGTTATTTAGACAACCCCAGACCAGATCTATTCTTCCAGTTGACGGCATGTGAAATTTTTCCGTCAACAAATGGCGCTAGAAGGATGGACTGAATTCAATTGATGACACATGGAGGTCGCAAGATGCCTCCCCCACACACTCTCTCCGCTGTCGTAACGCGTAGTTGCTCGGACAACAACGTTACACTTGAAACAACTACCTCAAATGATAATCCCGAGATTCGTGTTGAACCAGTAACACCGGCTCCTTAAGGGGACGATGGCTAAGACATTGTTCGTCAGTCACTCATAAGGACACATAGTGCCTTGGCCCATATCAAACATCCTGGAAGGACACTTAATCAACCCTTAGATTTACCTCTATATCCAAGATCAACTTGAAGGCACTGGTCTACTCTCAAATCCGTTAGGATATAATACCACCGATCATACTGAAACACCTACTCTTGTAGCTGGAGGGTCTGGTATCCCACCTTCCCCACTTGGTTCATCTCCATCCTCTACAGGAGGAGAGTCATCTGAAAAAGGTAGTTCATCGTCTGAATCATCTCAGCCTTCGACACCACCAACACCCATGGCAAACCAAAATAATCCTGCTAGACCTTGGCTCGATCAAGATGCCGTAGCAGTACCTGGACCACAACATCCACTGCCGAAACACCCAGAGAAATGGTTGCCTAAATTTGATCCATATTCTAAACAATCTGATGAAGATCACATAATTTTTTTTATGTTGTCCATTAGACTCCGAAATGTAGAACACGAAGATGTAGTATGCATAATATTTCCTTATACTTTTGAGGGCAATGCCTCCACATGGAATTTTTCTCAACAGCCCCAGACCATCGTCTCTTGGGACAAGTTTGAAACCTATTTCTTAGAGAAGTTTGGAGATGATAAATCTCCTGAAGTACTGGTTATGGAAAAATTAAAAGATTTTAACCAAAGATTTTTTACTTTAAAGAATAAAATCCCTGCAGATTCAATTCTTGCGGAAATTCTAATCGTTGCATATTATGCCAAAGCCTTGCACAATAATATCACCATATGGGTCAAAAGGTATAAAAAGAACACTCCATTAGGAGCCTTCAAGGAGGCAAGACAAATTGAAAATGATATATTAAGCTTAAAATATAATCTCAATAGTGAAGCTGAAACAACTTCATCTTCTAAAAAGAAAGTAGAAATCCTTACTAGGCCTCCTCAGGCTAAAAATCAACCAGAAAATTTAGACTTAGAAAGCTTGAAAAAGGCTTTTCAAAAATGATCAAATCAAGTCGTAAACTTGAAGAGATCAGTCGAGGAGGCATCCTCAAGAAAATGAAGTTTTAAACCTCCTTTCAGAAATCCTTTTCCTCCCAACCGGCCAAACCAGACCACTGAAGGTCTTAATTTCAAAAGCTTGCAATACACTTTGTAAACTATTCTATAAGCACACGATAATTCTACTTCTGCCCCTCCTAAAAATTCTGAAGACGTAGCTGAGGAAGAAGTAGAAGAAGAGGAGGAATCATCCCCCAATATCTTCAGACACTTCTTTGATAGTATTTTCCAAGGAAATTTTGAAACTGTCCACCCTCATAACACAAGAAGCAAAACACAGAACAAACCTTCTTCTGAAGTAAGTAATCATGTATTACCGAAACAGTCAAAGGAAGTTGAAATAAAACAAATTTTAGCAGCCCCAGTTTTAGAATATGATTTAATTGAAGATCTAAAAAAACTAAGGGCTAATATTTCTGTTTTCAAGCTTTTGAAATTTCCTCTTATTTTGCAGAATATGCTTCAAAGTATCGCATAAAACAGTAAGAACAACGATCCTAGCAGCAAGAAAATTGCAAAAATTAGTTCTAAAACAACCAAAAAGATCCCAACTAAAACGACATCGGAACCTCTAGATAAAAGGGATTTAGCTGAAACAACTGTATCAAATTTAGATAAAACTGTTTTAGGGACAACGACAAAAAATCAACAGAATTCTGCTATTAACGCTCGTAAAAATGTCCCACCTTTCTTATTAACCTTTGAAATTTTTAATAGGAATGTACATAATTGCATGGTCGATTCTGGTGCATCATCAAATGTGATGTCTTTATCTGTTTGTCAAAAAACTAACGCATAAGTTCAACCATCTAATCTCAAAATCATTCATCTTGATCGGACGAACGTTAAGGTAATCAGTGAACTTAAGAATGTTCTAGTTAGGTTATCTTCTAATCCTAAGGTTCACCAAATTATTGACATCATTGTTGTTGATATCCTTGAAGTCTTTTTTTTTTTTTTTAAGCAGGGACTGGTCTGAACAACTGCATGGTTACTTTGCCACATATTGGTCTCATTTGTGGCTGCTGGAAAATGGACAACCCAATAAAATTAGGATAAATTGTAAACGCTATCTCAAGGACACCATGACAAATATAAATGATGCAAACACACCTTTTACTGCATCTACTAATTCATTTTAAATGCAGGGAATGAATACCTTCTTTGGTAACTTCATGACCAAAATTTCTCCTAACACTAATCCTGGGCAACAATTAGAAGTTATGACCTATACTCAGTCATTATCTTTACCAAGTGTGCCAAACACTGCTGACGAAGCTCAAATATGGTCACTGTACTTCGATGGATCCAAATCCAAAGAAGGAGCCGGTGCATGATGTGTACTCATTGATCCCACAGGTAATAAGACTTTCACTACATGTCTATTAGAGTTCGAGTGCACTAATAACACCGTCGAATACAAAGCGCTTCTACAAGGGCTTAAGAAAGATTTGGATATGGTCGTAAGAATTTTAATGGTATTCGGTGATTCAAAAATCATGGACAGGCAGGTAAGAAATTCCATACATTGCTTATCACCACATTTGAAAAGTTACCAAACTGAGGTATGGAGTTTAATGCAAAAATTTTCAGCATTTAATATAAATTCAATTCCTAGGCTAAATAATTTGGAGGCTGATTTATTGGCTAATGTCGCTTCTAAACTATTATCCGCAGAAGGTATTTCCCCTGATGCATTTTTGATTGAATTGTTGTTCATGCCATCAATCCCGGACAACATTACCAATTAGAGAGTGTTCGAAAATGATCAACAAATAATCAACTTCTTGCATATGGAAGACACCTTCCAAGGTGTAGTCATTGACGAAGGCACTCGTGATGAAAACCTCCACAAATTCACGGTATTATCAGATCCTACATGTCCTGAATCGACGTTTGATCTGGTAAACTCTATTCCTAGATCTGTTGTAAGACTAGAGAGGTTTTATGACTTGCATGATAAATTTAAAGGGCCAGTTAATTGTAAAACGAATAGTTCTTCTTTGATTTGTGAGATGGTAAATTTGGGGACTAATGAAAATCCTCAAAATATTAATTTGGGAACATGATGCTTTGAGCAAGAATGATCTGCCGTTATAAAATTGTTTAAATAATTTAAAGACGTTTTTTCCTGGACATATGATGATTTGAAAACATTTGATCCTATTATAATACAACATGTCATCACCATGAAACCACAAACTCATCCTTTTCAACAAAAATTAAGAAATATGCACCCCAAATTGGAACCCACTCTCAAGAAAGAACTGAATAAATTACTAAATACAAAGATAATTTTTCCGGTAAGACACATACAATGGTCGTCTAATATAGTTCATGTAAGGAAGAAAAGTGGTGAAATTCGACTTTGTGTCGACTTTCATAACTTGAACCAAGCATATGATAAATATAACTGTCTTGTTCCTCCAATGGAAAAAATTCTTCAGCAGGTATCTGGTTCAGAAAGACTATCTCTGTTAGATGGTTTTTTGGGATACAACTAGGTCCTCATGTCTCCCTCAAATCAACTCAAGACCACTTTTCATACCCCATGGGGGACTTATGCCTATAGGAAGATGCATTTTGGGCTTATAAATGACGGGGCCACTTTTCAGAGAGAAATTGACATTGCTTTTCGTGGTCTCATAAATCAATTAGTAGTGGTCTATATTGATTGCGTTATTGTTTTCTCTAAAAACAAGAAAGATCACTTGTCTCACCTTAGGTCCGTCCTGGAACGATGCCGCAAGTATGGAATATCTCTCAACCCTAAGAAATCAGTCTTTGCGGTAGAGTAAGGAAAACTACTTGGGTTCTTAGTGTCCAAAGATGGAATGATTATCGATTTTGAAAGAACCCAAGCTATTTCCAAACTCCCCCCTCCCTCCTCCAAAAATTCCATGCAATCCTTTTTAGGAAAAATTAATTTCGTCAGAAGATTTGTCCCAAGTTTCTCAGAAATGGTAAGACCTTTACACAATTTAATTAAAAAGGATGTTTAGTATCATTGGGACCCCAAGAAAGTCAATCTTTTGATTCTATTTGAAAATCAATAATATAAGCTCCTTCCTTGATGAGTCCTGATTTCTCTCGAAATTTCACTCTTTACACTTTCACCTCTGACCGATCTTATGTTGTTGTGTTAACAGAAAGGAACGATGGAAGAAATGAAATACCCATTGCCTTCATGAGATCATCTTTCAAAGGGGCATAGCTAAATTACCCAGCTGTATATCAACATGCATATGATGTTTTTAAAGAAGTGAAACACTTCCGGTCATATCTGCTGAAATCCAGAACTAAAGTCATCGTTCCTTACCCCGCTGTAAGAAACTTGTTAGTACACAAGGAATTGGGTGAAAAATGGGCAAATTGGATGACGTCATTACAAGAATATGACCTTGAAATAAATTCTGCAAAAATTGTTAGAGGTCAAGGCCTATGTAAACTAGTGGCTGATTCAGTTGAAGGACAGGAAAGTCAAATTAACATCTCAACTGTAAATAAACACCACAGGGAAAAAATCAGCTATACACAAGTTGCTGCTAATTCTTGGTATGATGATATTAAATTTTATTTAAAACATGGATCTTCTCCTTGCTATCTTGATCCTAAAAATAGAAGAGTACTCAGGTTAAAATCTTCATCTTTCTAGTTAATAAATGATGTATTGTTTCGAAAGATTTTCGACGGTGTTTTTATGCGTTGTTTGGAAAATCAAGAATAAGAAAAAGTACTATCTGAACTCCATGCATGTGAAGTTGGTGGAAACTTTGGTGGGGACACCACTGCTCACAAAGTGTTAATATCTAGGTACTATTGGCCCACTTTGTTCAAAGACACCCACACTCTATGCCATAAATGTATAATTTTCCAAAAGGCTCCTGGATGGGTCAAGAAGGCAACATTTCCTTTGCAGCCTGTCACTGTAGATTCCCCTTTTTAGCAATGGGGTCTTGACATCATAGGATTGATTAATCCTTATTCTTCACAACAACATAATTATATTATTACACCAACGGATTATTTTACCAGATGGCTCGAAGCTGCACCTTTGAAAGTGGTAAACACAAATCATGTAGTATCTTTCCTTAATTCACATATCATTACTCGATTCAACATCCCTGAATGTTTAGTCTTTGATAACGCATCCTATTTTTCATCCCTAGATATGAATGTGTTTGCTTTAGAAAAAAGGATTAAATTGAAATATTCTTCCAGCTACTACCCCCAAGGAAATGGTCTAGCAGAATCAACAAACAAAAAATTGATCAAGATCATTAAGAGGACAGTTTCCAAAAACCACAAGAACTGGCACAACACACTATTTAATGCACTATGGGCTGATAGAGTGACACCAAAAACCTCTGTTGGTAATTCCCCTTTATTTCTCGTCTACGAGAGAGAATAAATCCTTCCTCCTCATGTTTTACTTCCATCTCTGCAATTATCCCAGAAAGTCCAAGAAGAGGTCTTCCCTCCTCTGGAAAGTTGAATCAATGCCTTATTAAAACTGGAGGAAGTAAGATCACAAGAAAAGAGAAAGTTGGATCAACATCAACAGATTGTAAAAAGCAGGTTTGATTCAAACTCGTCTTCATATAGGAACTTCGAGGTAGGAGACTTGGTTCTCAAGTGGGATAAACCCCATGAAGGAAAGGGGGAACACACCAAGTTCCACAATCTGTGGTTGGGACCATTTGTAATTTATGAAAAACTAGGTCCCAACTCTTTCCATCTACACAATTTGGAGGGATAGCCAGACACTTTCCCAGTGAATGGCCAAGCTCTCAAAAGGTATTTCTTCTGATAATTCCAGATGCACCTGTTTGTACATATTTTTCTGCTTTAATTTTATTTTTTGTCTTTTGATTTTGGTTCTTTTGATTTTTCTTGTTTTCACTGGTTTCTGAATAAATTTATGTCTGGGTCACCATTTAGTTCATGAAAGGAAACCATAAGTCTCATCATAAAGCAATAGTCGAGGTCATTTCAAAGCATCAGTGTTGTAAATTGCTAAAACTCAAACTAGCAAAGGAAAGTTTCCATTCAAAATAGTCTTGCTAGTTTCACTTTATAATCATGAGAAGATACGTTCATCATTAAAACTCTTTACGTTGTCCCTGTTTTAAAAGAAAACAACTCAAGTATGCCTTCATGTCCTCTAAAAGTTGTTCTTATCAGAAAACTAAGTTCAGATCATGATGAAGGTCGTCAAGCGAGAAATTAAGTTTGAAAATATCAAGTTTTTGGAAATCTGAAATTTTCAGCATCACCCCGCTCTCCTGAAGATCGTAAAGTTTATGTCAAATTGTAAATGACTTCTAGAGAGATGAAAGCACTGTAAGGTGTGGGAAGTGTCTGTAAACCTGTCGAGATACTGAACAAGTCTGCAGGCAGCGGGTAAATGCATGCATGATGCCAAGGAAACTTCGTTGGGGTACTGAACAGGCCTGCTGGCAGCGAAGCAATGCCGTGTTCAAGAAAATGATTAGGTATAACTTTTTGGTATTAATCGTAAAATGTCCTTCATCTTGAATTGATAATTCTTGGACAGGGTAGAGGTGTCAGAGTGGGTTAATTGACATCCCTGCTGAGGTTATGGACACCTGCTGGAAGCAACGACCCTGTCAACAGTATTGGAGTCATTTTATTAAATGTTGTCTCACTTGTAATTAAAACTTGTCACCATATTGCATTTGGACAGAAACACATCTGACACTAGACTCTGTTTTTTTTTTTATCGGGATGCTTGACTTGATGTCCACTGTTATTTAATTTTTCAATCATTCTAATATATCCTAACATGAACTCTTTGGTGATGCAGAGATAACTGCTTCACTCAGTGAGTCACCACTATTGGCAACCCCACACAATTTCGTCATTTGAACAAGAAATTACATTTTCTGTAGCTGCCTTCACCTCAATATTGTAAACATTATCATTTTGAGATGATTACTAGATTATAAAAGATGTTCATTAATTCTTTAAGTTTGCATTTTCGTCTTGTTTTAAGTTTGATTCATGACTGAAAGCATGAATCAAACATGAAAACCTAGCTTGGTATTATATTTTCTATACAAGGTATTCTTTTTAAGGGTCATCATGCTTATATCCAATCTAAATCCAATACTTGAATGACTTGTTTTTGGGTGTTTTGGGTGTTGATATAATTATTATATGGTTAGGTGATTTTTATTTGAGTTATGAGGATTTTTGTTTTGATATATTTTAAACCCTTTTCAAACACAATGGTCGTGCTAGTAGTCATGGAAATCAATGCACAACTATTGTACTCTATACTTAACTCACCTTGCTGGCACAATGCATTAATGAGCCTTTCATTATGGGTATAGGTTTTCGTCTCTGTATGTCAGGTTTTCATTACCAGGAATGGTAAAGCTTTACGATCAAACCCTCAATGTTCATGCTATGTTAACACACAGGCTTTGTTATGTTTTTTTCCCTTTGATACATTTAGATCTGTTCCTATCGCTCCTACCATCTAAACCTAAAAATGTTCTGAGTCATCCCTGTTACATTCTAGTCGCGTTTGTTATGGATCTTGTTGTTCATTTGGAGTCGAATGGCTATTAGGCATTTCTCTCTCACGACGATGCAATCAAATATTTAAAGAGCCAAGGCTAGGATGGCTTCCTTAAAATATTTGAAGGCTATAACCTTCAGGTGGCGAAGGCTTTTGCACATACGTTTGATGGGTGCAGAGAGAAAATTGGGGATACCCAGCTAGAGGTAACCAAGGGGTTTGTGAGTGAATCCATAGGGCTTCCATCCACCGGTAAGAAGTGGTTCAAAAACTCAAAAATTGAAGAAGTACCTTGGAGCCTCTTCATGACCTCCAGGAAAATAAACTGCTGCGAAAAAGGTATCCCCATCTCTTTGGTTAAACCTAGGTGGCATGGCATGTTGTTCATTCTCAAACAATTCGTGACCTGTGAGGGTCGTTATAGTTTAATTTTCCTCTATAATATACGACTTCTTATGCATGGCATTGGTTTTCAATTAAACATGCCTTTTTATCTGTTGAGAAGCCTGTATAAAATGTCCAAAAGGTATAAGAGACAGAGTGTTGACTCTAGTCTGTTCCATCATGGATTAATAAATATTCTGTTGATTCACCACTTGTCAACTGTGGGTGACTTCTGGGATAAGTTTTTGATAATAAATGGATTTTCTACGACCGTTCTTGTAGAAAGCCCTATTTCGGGTGAGCCACTAATTAAAAAACAACTTGACATTCCAAGTAATGAACCAGATTCTCTTAACATAAACCCTATAGATGAGGCAATGCCAAGTTAGTATTCACATGAGAAAAATGCTGTTGAATTGGAGGTAACTGAACCTCCTATGCCTAAATTTGATGCTGGCCAGAATGTCACTGTGAAGCCCGATGTCAAAAAATATCGCAAACAAACGAAACAAAAATGCACAGCCCTAGGGTTTCAGAACAAAAGAGAAGGTCGTCTTATTTCAAGGAAATTGAGGAATCAAAATGACTCTCATTTGAGCTCGATGGACCCGATCGAGGTCAATGAGGTCTTATACTCTGAAATAAAAGATTTCTTAGCTTTGGAAGACCCAGAGTGTCAAAGATTTGGGCCTACTGAACCCTATGACTTTGTGACGAATTTTCCACCATGCCTCAAGGGTAAGGAGGAGTTCTCTGGTATTGGGCTTGGTCAGGGGAAAATAACAAGTAAGGTCGATACAACCATGTTTGACTGTACACTTCATCAACATATCGTTCCTCCTGTACAGTGTGATGTTTGTTTCCACTGGATTGAATGATATTACATTGATATACCCATCCTTCAGGATCGGATTAAAACACTCACAACTCAAAATGAATCACTGAGATAAGAAAATCTCGACCTCAGAGTAAACACAGAGAGGAAAGCTAAACGCCTTAAGAGAACATGGAACATAGTGATAAAAAACGCAAACAATGTTAAATAAGTAATCAATTCTGAGCCACTCGACCCATCTTTAGTCAATTGTTGAAATGGTAAAATGACTTTCCTCTTATTATATTCATGTTATCTATTTTGAATCGAATCAGGTTGAAATTGGATTTTGTTTGCTAAGATAAGACTGGCTATAAAATTTTTCAATTCTGTAGCCAAGTCATTTTTAAATAAAAAAAATTAGAAATTAGTTGTTAATAATTGTCTAACTTATTCTTGTTTTGTTTTTCAGGAAATAATAGATCTTGTTGCTGATCATATAGCGAGAACATGTTTGATTATAGATTTGAATGATTAGTATTTCCTTTTCTGTTTGCTTTGTAAAAACGTTTTTTAATTTTTGAGAAGAATCAACTTAGTTATGAGTGGATGTTAGCCCTCTATTTTTGTAATATTTTTGATCTCATGAAATCCTATCCTATCCTAGGAGATATGAAAATGGGATTTCAAATCACTTTAAATACTGTTCATTTTTCAAGTAAATACATCTTGGCCTGGAACAGATTATGGACAAATAATTTTCAGAACTTAATGGAACAACTTACAACATTTTGGCTTTAGACCAATGTGAATGTTGTCTCATTTATGTTTTGTCTCTCTTATTTTGGAATAGTAATGTGTTGTATAGATTTAGTCTCCATGACATGTGATATTCCATTTTATTTGATATTTTAGATGTTGTCTTTAATTTGCTGTTTCAATTAATTATCATTGTGATCATCATATCAATTGTAAGATCATTGTGTATACTTGTCTATTATTTTGTTCTCATATTCTGGCTGCCAACAAACATCTGGAGTTTGTTCTGGAGGAATCATCATAAGCCTGTCATAGAGTTTTCTTACATGAAGGACAACTGGAGTGTTGGATCACATGAGACATAGACATGATAATAAAACTAATCTCAGGTTAGCTTTATTTCATTCACTTTCTGTTATTTTACCTATTAGTGAAACATGAAAATTTTAGATTGGCTTTGACCATTTCTCAATGCTTGTTTCATAGCAGAGTTAATTTAAGTTCTTAGATTTATGATTAGAAAACAAAAAATACGAAAAATGTGCTTTCTTTATCTACTTCTAAAAACAATCACCTTGACATTAATTTTGAAAAGCTTTTATTAAAACTTGCAACCTGTAAATTCTGTTTATAAGTGATATGTTCATATTTTCTTTTTTGTTTAATATATTTGTAAATAATTAGATTGAAGTTCATAGATTATTATAGTTTTAGCATTAGTTGGTTTACCTCTTTTCTTTGTTTTAGGACCTTAGTTGGCTAACAGAGCCATTAAACCCGTCAGAATAGGTTACACCAAACGACTTGGGTTATTTAGACAACCCCGGATTGGATCTATTCTTCCAGTTGACGGCATGTCAAATTTTCCCATCAACACATGGGTGGCACATTTGGCAAGGTAACAATGCAAATGGTTGAATTGTGGAACTTGGATCATGCTATGGTTTAAATGTGTTGATGTTCTCGATGCATTGGTTGATTAATGGTGTAAATGGGGGATCGTTGGCATGTACGATGGAGTAAATACGATATGGGTGGAGGCGACATGCATTTACTTCACGTCACCTTTACCCTTCCAGTTGGCCGCCACCCTAGTCAGACTATTGTTTGATCTAGCTGTTGTGTTTGCGCTTCGGATTTTTGGTAGGGTGAAACCACTTGACCACCTCTCGTATTAAGGTTTCAATCAATAGGTATGTCTCTTTTGTCCATTCTTGACTTCAATCTGGTTACAAAATATTTTTTGGCTCAGTTGTGTGGGTTTGGGTTTGTCCTGAGTACTACAACTGTGTGGAATTTTTGTTTAGAATGGAAAATGGATGGTTTTGCTTATAATTGTTTGAATTCATCGGAGTTGGTGGTCTTCCTGGGTGATATCTTGGTTACCACCAAATTTGTTAAAAGGTTTTTTTTATAGATCGTGGCTAGATGGTTGTCTTCGTGATTCTTGAGTTTGACTAGAGCTCTGTTTTCTTGTTCGGCCTTGTCAAGAACTGTCTCCCGTTCACAAGCGTCATAGTCCCCTTTGGGCGTACGCCTTTAAACCTTGAAGTTTCGATATGATTGGTTCCTTCCCTCCTATGATGGCTACTATGAAAACCCTTAACTATCCAGACTAGAACCGCATAGGGAGTCTGTCGAGCCTGTTAAATTGTTCCCAATTTTTGTGTTCTATTACTTCGAATACGGGCTCACTCGTTGGTTGTATAGTGGTCGTGTTGGTGTATCTTTTGCCACTACCTATGTGATAATATCATGATCCTTGCATTGCATTTGCACTCCTGAAAATCCACAGTTACCATCCTGGTGTAAAAGAGCTCAGTTGTTTTAATGGAAGGGCCTCTTCCCGTTTCGATTGGGTGCGTGAGTATACACAATTACCACGTCTATTCGGTTGGTTGGTATTTTTTACCACAATGGCGAATTGTTTGTTAATGTACAGTCGTTAGTATTTTTGCTTATGATGTTTTTCAACTTAAATTACTGAACTGGATATATGTACTATAGTTTTTTTGTTGTGGGTAGAATAAGCCCGAGTATGCGCGGCCTATTCACTCACAGGTGACTTAATAAATAATCCATAATGATGTTTTGAGTTATGTCGTGATCATATGTTGCTGCGTGATTACTGGAAATATTACACCGTGGGATCCTCTTAACTGTGCATCGTGTGGAATATGGATGATTTGTTTTATGCTTTGTAATAACCACTGAATTTTAAGTGCGTTATTTATTGCGATTGATCACTGTTGATGACAATCGTGTTGGATATTTGGCTCGACTTTTAAGTCACATTGAGATGTTTTGTTTTACAGTGGAATGGTTACATTGCCTTGGACATTTCCCCTGCATAGCCTATGCCAAAGTGTTGGCTGTTGGTTGTATAGTAAATTGTCATTTTAGACATGGCATGCGAGGTTTTGGTTATTTTGGTCTTGATTATTTTACCGAGTATACATATGGGAACGAATATCATTACAGATCTTGATTGGATCTATTACAAAAACAGTGACTTCGTTGTTATTTTTGGAAACACTACTTTGAAATATAGATGTGGATTTGATAAATGTATGGCATTGATGGATGTTAATAATAATAGATTGGGAATGAGTGCTGCTTATTGACTGTTATAGAGTGCAGAACATGCGAATAAAGGAAACATAACCTCTTACAGATTGGATGAATTACTTCTGTTTTGAAATGGTTGTGGGATATTAATGGATAGTGAAATTAGGTAAATACATAGGAATTTTACTCACTCATCTGATTGTTGGTTGATACATATTTTTCTTACTGCAAAATATGTCATGGATTTCTTGATTAATCTCATGAACAATAAACATTTTTTCCTGTCATTATCTCATTTTCTGCTAATTACAACCCCCTCACATATCCCATATTCATTTTTTTCACTCCTTGTTCTGATATTGATTACAACCAATATAATTTTCGTGTTAGATGGATGAATTGGCAATGTTTTGAGTGGATTGTAGTAAGGTTATTTAGTTGAATTACAGTTGATTGTTGTTATCATTGAGAAATTACCATTTTTTTTCTCCCCTTTCATTATATCATCTTTTCGCTCAATACAAACCCCTCACGTATCCCAGAACACCGTTTCACCCCCCTTGCTCATTGATTAATGTTAGAACAATTTATATGGATTGGATTGCATGAGTCTGATACATTATGAGCCAAATCTATTTCGTATTTTTAAAAGAGTTGTCATGCATGGTTATTTAAAAGACTATTTTCTAATCGATTACACACGCAAGATGAGTTTTTTCAGTTGAGGGAGCCATGGTCAAGGAAACATAGGTAGAGGTAACTGAAACCAAGGCTTGAGAAGGCCCAAGTTCTCTATACATTTTGACGTTGTTTTGGAAGAGCTTGGCCAAAAGTTTCATGCAAGATTCTTTGATTGGATTGTGCAGGAAATAATCCGACCTAGGCCTGAAGGGTCTCCTTTCCAAGCCCCACAATGACAGATTGACTTCAGGGATTTTGGACATGTTTTATTTTGGATATATGAGTATTATTTTTGAAATAATTTCGATTTTCATGAGCTAAAATTGCCAAAAGTAAATATGTTGATGGGAGGCACAAGGAGGTGTGTTTTCTTAACTAATGGATTATGTTATGATAGTTATGATGGTTATGAACTAAAGAGAGTCACAAGGGGTCCCACCTACTAGTTATTATTTATTATGACCCTTATTATAATTATGACTTGTCCCCCTAACTAAAGTTGGTTGAGTCTTTTAATTAACTTAACTAATGAATTGGTTTAACTACTTCAACCAATTCTAACTTGTAAAAGGCAAGAGGAAAGGGAGGAACAAGGGGGATAGAAGCACAAAGCATGCTAAGGGTCTTATTGTAGAAAACAATACTCAGGGCTGAATCAAACCATTCAGACACTTGTTCTTCAGAGAGTCGAGTGGGCAGCAATATGTGGCAAGCTGATCCATCTTTTAGAGTTCAATTTTGGTTTTCTGTCAGAGGTCCTTTTGTATGTTCCATTGGGGATTTCTAAGTTTGACTTTGGTCCAAGATTTATGTGTGAAGTTTTAAAAGACAATGACTCTTTGGTGAATTGGAATGAAATAAAGGATTGCTTTATGTATCATATATCTTGAGTATCATCTTGGCGTCTTTACTTCTGTTCTTACATTTATTTCAACAACTGATATGTTCAGAAAAATACATAAAAAATGAATTTCCAGCAAGCTTTTTTTGATAAAAGACTAGCCTAAGCACTTGTAATTAATACTTGTGAGTTAGGATATATATTTTTGTTGGCTATAAACATATGGTGATATTCCCGTCTACTTTAATTTAGCCAAGTAAAGTCTGAAAATGCTTGAGTAAGATCAACTCATATCTTTTCCTCAACATGCATGTCACAGGTCTGACAACTCATGTATATACGTAGGTCACATGTGAAACGAATCACATATATGCACGGGTTGCAAGAGGGTGAAGTGCGTATATACCCGGGTTTCCAGTAAGGTGAATTATGTATAGTTTTTCTGGGTAGGAGAAGGTCCATATAGGATGACAGGTGATGTCAGTAGGTCATACAGGTGGTTTGCATCAGATTTGTGGGTAGAGGATATTTCTAGGTATATTTTTTGAGGTTTGGTTTTATGATTTGTATGGTTATTGGAGGACAAGGTTGTTCTCAGTTTTGGTGACTTTACAAAGTGTCCTTAGACACATAATTTTATTAATAAGGAAAAAAGTAATTACAATAAGAAGTGAGGACTCATATTCTCCTTTTAACCTCACTTGAAGAATGAGCTTGTTTATATAGCTCAACTCTAAACTAAAATCTAGGAGAACAACCAATCACATAATCACACAAGTATGATAGGTGTCATTTACATAGAATCTAGGTGTTTTATCCTAACAAACTAGAATAAACTAATTTCTAAAAACATTTAAACTAGAAAATACTTAGACTATAGAACATTAGGATTATGAGGATAACAGGAAGGGCTAGTTTTGCACTCAAGATTTCTAATGTTAACAGATTACATAACTGGAATTTGTGTCTCTTATGTATTTATGATTCATATATGATCTTTGTATTTCAGCTGCATATGTTTTTCAGTGAATAATTTTCAGTGTAAAATTGTTCAGTGATAACAACTAGTGTTTTAGCGTTAGATCATCAGGAAGCAATTTTCATATCTGAAAATTAGTCACATAGAGTTATATGTGAAAATTAACACACTTGACCTATATCCTTTGTATATTGTCATTCACAAGCTTCCTTCTGCAATTGCTAATTTGCAGACTTTCCCTTTCTTCTACAACTTCACCTTTCTTACCTAACTCTACTACTGGAATTATTCCTTCCTCTGCCTTAATGATTTATCTCAAATACTTTTTCTAGAGTTTAACTGCAAAATACAAACACACAATTTACCTGGATATTCCTTTTAATGTTAGTTTCCTCTTTTCAACGAGAATTGCTGCGCTCTGATACCACTTGATGGAGGTAGAGTATGCTAATTTCCTTCACCGGCCTATGTAATCCACTTCTCTACAACCTGAATAGTCCTTAAAATGATTGTATCAAATGTGTTCGAGATCAAATGCTAAAATCCAATGAAAAACCATATTCTTCTTCAAAACTTTGTCTTTAAACCCAAGCTCTAGGGATTATTCTCCACACAGCCTGAGTATTAAACTCAACACTAATCCAAAATGCAAGTGCTAAACTTCATAGGATCTTATTCCAAAACCAAGCACTAAAACTAGAGAAATAAACCTCCATAAGATCATGCATATGACTAGGCACTAACAATATCGGTATAGCTATATCACATATCTGGAATAAAAATCATATCACACTTCACAAAGTCACATGGTCCGATATATGGGAACCGTGCTATGAAACGTGATACCAGTTTATTGCCTATCATAATGTTACAATGCAAAGCCATTAAAACCTTACGATATGTCCGGAGTCGATGTGGAACTATGAGAAAGTAACCACTAGACTAGTATATTAGCGTATCTCCTATCAGTTATTTCATATAACACAACACTTAAATATATAGGACGGGGTCCGATATGGAACTCTCTGGCGGAACCTTTATACCAGGATATTGCCTCTTGGAATGTTGCGTCACATTGCATATAACTTTATCGATACAGTAGCTGGTCCAAATGGAACCCTGCTATGGAACAACGATATCAAATATCATCATATTGCCTATCTAAAATATATGGCACTTATAAATATCGTTGAGCCTATATGGAAACAAAACAATGGAACCCCGATATTGGCTATGTTGACTCACATGATATTGGATATACCAACTATCGCTTCCCCAACATATCGGATATCGCTCCCAAAATACATTTGACACCTAACATTTATTGTCAAGCTCTATACTAATATGGGGTATCCAATAAAATTGTGCCACGTGTATCCTTCACAGGCTGTCGATATGACATGTTGCCACCTCTATTTTAATCATCACCATTCATTCGTTTGTTTGCAAAATTTCTCCCACATATGCATAAAGATCTGGTTTAGATCCAAAATATGAACGTTGATCCAACTTCATCTCTTCGATCTCGATTTAATTCTATAAATTCTCACCTCATCTAAATTATTGATGCCCAACCAGACTCTATTAGAATTAACGGGAAGTTGCTAATCGGACTTGGTGAGGTGGCTCCTCCGACTTAGCCCACTTCTTCAGCCCCAGTCTCTATAAAAGATGATATCCCTACCACTTATACCAATGTGGACCTCGCTGAAGGGGGTTTCAATTAGCAATTATATATATATATATATATATATATAACATCAACAATTAGAAAGAAATGAAAAAAACCAAAAGGGTATATATAATCAACATCATATCCTCTTTCATAGGGATACTAAAACTACTATGATATTAGCAGACGAATCTAAAAATTTGGCATCTATAATCGGTAATGCCCCCTTTCAAGGAGTTACATATGTATCTCATCTTGCCAAAATTTCCAAAAAGATAATTGAGAACTAACCTCATTATCAAAAAAAAACTTTCAATGAAGTTTCCAAATCATATATAAGGAAGAGTTTCTCAAACAGTGTCAAATACCAACCAAGGAATCTCAAATCATCGATCTGGAATCACAAAAAAAAACTACACACCAATGCAAATTACCCTAAAGAATGTTTTTCAATTGAGATTGAACCTAAACCCAACAAGATCTCACAGAGGTGCACTCCCATAAAGTATACTTCACTGATTCGAACTTCAAGCAAGAGGGGAAAAGGCAATCATAAAGACCACTTTTGGCAAGCCAAGATTTGGAGGGGAGACCTTGGTAGATCACCAACCAAGCAAAAAACCAGAGCTTATAAGAAGCTCAAATTGACCAGACAAATAG
>SNQJ01S0005441.1:103811-127993 GCA_010110895.2 Picea sitchensis | reverse complement strand
TAGTAGATAATAAATTATTCTTAAAAACACGAGAAGCTCATTCATTCATATTTATTCTCAAATATCACTCATAGACCCAATCTATATATCGACCCATCTTGTCTTCATTTCATTTTAATTTTATTGGTCCAATTTTAAAGGAAAAGGCTTTTAAAAGACATTGTACTAGGGATAGAGTACACGATGAGAAATAGTGATCTATGATTGGGGCCAATGTTGAAATGTTTTCAAAATGTTTTTGTATGCACCGAGATTTGACATGGATACACTGTTCACATGCCTTGACAATATGGGAGGGTTTCCAGACTCAAATATCACTAACACACACTCTCTTTATATTCATCGTCTATGTCGTTCAAAAACAAAACCATGCCAATTAGGCCCATGATTTTGGTTGTGGCAGGAAAAAGGCGATAGATGAGATTTCATATTTAAATAATGATCTCACCCTCGTTTCGTTTTAATTTTCTTGGTCAAATTTTAAAGGAAAAATATATTAAAATACAGTGTACTAGGGCTACAGTACATGATGGCAAACAGTGACCTATGAATGGGACCAACATTGGACTTTTTTAAAAATGTTTTTGTATGCACCGAAATCTGACATGGATAGACTGTTTGTATGCCTTGATGATATGGGAGGGTTTACAAACTCAAATATCACTCACACACCCACTCTTTATATTCATCATCTCTGTCATTCAAAACCAACATCATGTCAATTAGGTCCATGATTTTGGTCATGGCGAGAAGAAGGAAATAGATGAGATTTCATATTTAAATAATGATTTTGTATTAATATTATTTATGGAGCAAAAGAGTGCTTAGATGAGAGAAAAAACAAATACAAGAGGTAACTGATATTGAAGCTTGTACGATTAATCAAGTAATTATTTATCGACATTATTGCATTCCCTTGCAGTACTAGATGTAGGGACGTCATGCATATCGATCGTATTTTAAAGGAAATAGATTAAATACATTGTACTAGGTATATAGCACATGATGGGAAATAATAACCTGTGAATGGGACCAACATTGAAATTCTTTCAAAATGTTTTTGAATGCACTGAAATTTGACATGGATAGACTGTTCGTATGCCTTGACGATATGGAAGGGTTTCCAGACTCAAATATTACTCACACACCCACTCTATATATATACCCATCTCGTCCTCATTTCGTTTTAATTTTTTCGGTCAAATTTTAAAGGAAAAAGCTATTAAAATACATTGTACTAGGGCTAGAGTACATGATGGGCAACATTGACCTGTGAATGGGGCCAACGTTGAAAGTTTTTCAAAATGTTTATGTACGCACCAAAATTTCACATGGATATACTATTTGTATGCATTAGCAATATGGGAGGGTTTCTAGGCTCAAATATCACTCGCACACCCACTCTTTATATTCATCGTCTGTGTCGATCAAAACCAACATCATGCCAATTAGGCCCATGATTCTTGTCGTGGCGAGAAGAAGGAAATAGATGAGACTTCGTATTTAAATAATGATTTTGTAGTAATTTTATTTATGGAACAAAAGAGTACTTAGATGAGAGAAAACAACTAAGACAAGAAATAAGTGATATTGATTCTTGTGCGACTAATTAAGTACCTCTTTATCGACATTATTTCATTCCCTTGTAGTACTAAATGTGGGGATGTCATGTGTCTTGATTGTATTTTAAAGGAAACATATAAAATGCATTGTACTAGGGATAGAGTAAATGATGGGAAACAATAACCTGTGAATGAGGCCAACATTGAAATTATTTCAAAATGTTTTTGTATGCACTGAAATTTGACATGGATAGACTGTTTGCATGCCTTGCTGATATGGAAGGGTTTCCAGACTTAAATATTATTCACACACCCACTCTATATATAGACCCATCTCATCCTCATTTGGTTTTAATTTTCTCGATCGAATTTTAAAGGAAAAAACAATTAAAATACATTGTACTAGGGATAGAGTACATGATGGGAAACAATGACCTATGAATGGGGCCAACGTTGAATTTTTTTCAAAATGTTTCAGTATCCACCGAAATTTGACATGGATAGAATGTTTGTATTCCTTGACAATATGGGAGGGTTTCCAGACTCAATGATCACTCACACACCTACTCCTTATATTCATTGTATCTGTCGTTCAAAACCAACATCATGCCAATTAGGCCCATGATTTTGGTCGTGGCAAGAAGAAGGAAATAGATGAAATTTCATATTTAAATAATGATTTTGTACTAATATTATTTATGGATCAAAAGAGTACTTTGATGAGAGAAAAAGAAGTAACTGATATTGAAGCTTGTGTGATTAATCAAGTACTTTTTTATCGACGTTATTGCATTCCCTTGTAGTACTAGATGGGGGGATGCTATGTGTATCGATCATATTTTAAAAATAAAAGACATTATGCTAGGGATATATTACATGATGGGAAACAGTAACCTATGAATAGGGCCAACGTTTAAATTCTTTCAAAATGTTTATGTATGCACTGAAATTTGGCATGGATATACTTTTTGCATGCCTTGACAATATGGAATGGTTTCCAGACTCAAATATTACTCACACACCCACTCTATATATTGACCCATCCCATCCTCGTTTCGTTTTGATTTTCTTGGTCAAATTTTAAAGGAGAAAGTTATTAAAAGACATTGTACTAGGGCTAGAGTACATGATGGGAAATAATGATCTGTGAATGGTGCCAACGTTGAAACTTTTTCAAAATGTTTCTATATGAACCTAAATTTGACATGGATAGCTTTTTTGTATGACTTGACGATATGGGAGGGATTATAGACTCAAAGATCACTCACACACACTATCTTTATATTCATTGTATGTGTCATTCAAAACAAACATCATGCCAATTAGGCCCATGATTTTGGTCATGGTTAGGAGAAGGAAATAGATGAGATTTCGCATTTAAATAATTATTTTGTAATAATATTCTTTATGGAGCAAAAGAGTACTTAGATGAGAGAAAAAAACAAAGAAAATAAATAACTAATATTGAATCTTCTGCGATAAATCAAGTACTTATTTATCGACGTTATTTCATTCCCTTACAGTACTAGATGCAGGGACATCATGTGTCTAGATCATATTTTAAAGGAAGAAACTAAAATACATTGTACTAGGGATAGAGTACATGATGGGGAACAATAACCTGTGAATCGGGCCAATGTTGAAGTTCTTTCAAAATGTTTTTGTATGCACTAAGATTTGACATGGATAGACTGTTCACATGAATTGACGATATGGAAGGGTTTCTTGACTCAAATATTACTCAAACACCCACTCTATATATCGACCCATATCGTCCTCATTTCATTTTAATTTTCTTGGTCGAATTTTAAAGGAGAAATATATTAAAAGACATTGTACTAGGGCTAGACTACATGATGGGAAGCAATGACCTGTGAATGGGGCCAACGTTGAAATGTTTTCAAAATGTTTTTGTAAGCACTGATATTTGACATGGACAGACTGCTTGTATGCCTTGATGATATGGGAGGGTTTCTAGACTCAAATATCACTCACACACCCACTCTTTATATTCATCGTCTATGCCATTCAAAACCAACATCATGCGAATTAGCCCCATGATTTTGGTCATGGAGAGAAGAAGGAAATAAATGATATTTCATATTTAAATAATTATTTTGTACTAATATTCTTTATGGAGAAAAAGAGTACTTAGATGAGAGAAAAAAACAAAGACAATAAATAATTGATATTGAAGCTTGTGTGATTAATCAAGTACTTATTTATCGACGTTATTGCATTGCTTTGCAGTACTAGATGCGGGGACGTCACACGTATCGATCCTATTTTAAAGGAAACAACTAAAATACATTGTACTAGTGATAGAGTACATGATGGGAAATAGTAACCTGTGAATGGGGCCAACATTTAAATTCTTTCAAAATGTTTCTGTATGCACTGAAATTTGACATGGATAGACTGTTCGCATGCCTTGATGATATGGAAGGGTTTCCAAACTCAAATATTACACACACACCCACTCTATATATTTACCCATCTCATCCTCATTTCGTTTAATTTTCTCGGTCGAATTTTAAAGGAAAAAGCTATTAAAAGACATTGTATTAGGGATATAGTACATGATGGGAAACAATGACCTGTGAATGGGGCCAATGTTGAATTTTTTTCAAAATTTTCATGTATGCATCGAAATTTGAAATGGATAGACTATTTGTATGCCTTCACGATATGGGAGGGTTTCCAGACTCAAATATACTCACACACCCACTCTTTATATTCATCGCCTGTTTCGTTCAAAACCAACATCATGCCAATTAGGCCCATGATTTTCGTCATGGCGAGAAGAAGGAAATAAATGATATTTCATATTTAAATAATGATTTATTACTAATATTATTTATGGATAAAAAGAGTACTTAGATGAGAGAAAAAAAGAAAGAAAATAAATAACTCATATTGAAGCGTATGTGAATAATCAAGTACTTGTTTATTGACATTATTACATTCCCTTGCAGTACTAGATGCAGGGACACCATGCGTCTTGATCGTATTTTAAAGGAAACAACTAAAGGACATTGTAATAGGGATAGAGTACATGATGGGAAACAATAGCCTGTGAATGGGGCCAATGTTGAAATTCTTTCAAAATGTTTCTGTATGCACTAAAATTTGACATGGATAGACCGTCCGCATTCCTTGACGATATGGAATAGTTTCCATACTCAAATATTTGTCACATACCCACTCTATATATCAAACCATCTCATCCTCATTTTGTTTTAATTTTCTTGGTCAAATTTTAAATGAAACATTTATTGAAATACATTGTACTAGGGCTAGAGTACATGACTGGAAACAATGACCTGTGAATGGGGCCAATGTTGAAATTTTTTCAAAATGTTTTTGTATGCACCAAAATTTGACATGGATAGACTATTTGTATTCCTTGATGATATGGGATGGTTTCCAAACTCAAATATCACTTACACACCCACTCTTTATATTCATCGTCTGTGTCATTCAAAACCAACATCATGCCAATTAGGCCCATGATTTTGGTCATGGTGAGAAGAAGGAAATAAATGATATTTCATAGTTAAATAATGATTTTTACTAATATTCTTTATGGAGCAAAAGAGTACTTAAATGAGAGCAAAAATCAAAGACAAGAAATAATTGATATTGAAGCTTGTGAGATTAATCAAGTACTTCTTTATGGACATTATTGCATTCCCTTGCAATACTAGATGTGGGGATGTCATGCGTCTCGATCGTATTTTAAAGGAAACAACTAAAATACATTACAATGTGGATAGATTACATGATGGGAAACAATAACCTCTGAATGGGGCCAATGTTGAAATTCTTTCAAAATGTTTTTGTATGCACTAAAATTTGACATGGATAGATTGTTCTCATGCCTTGACAATATGGAAGGGTTTCCAGACTCAAATATTACTCACACACCCACTCTATATATCAACCCATATTTTCCTCATTTGTTTTAATTTTCTCGGTCAATTTTAAATTAAAAAGATATTAAAATCCATTGTACTAGGGCTAGAGTACATGATGGGCAACAATGACCTAAGAATGGGGCCAATGTTGAAATTTTTTCAAAATTTTTCTGTATGCACTGATATTTGACATGGACAGACTATTTGTATGCCTTGACAATATGGGAGGGTTTCCAGACTCAAATATGACTCAAACACCCACTCTTTATATTCATCGTCTGTGTACTTCAAAACTAACATCATGCCAATTAGGCCCATGATTTTGGTTATGGAGAGAAGAAGGAAATAGATGAGATTTCGTATTTAAATAATTATTTTGTACTAATATTCTTTATGGAGAAAAATAATACTTATATGAGAGAAAAAAACAAAGAAAATAAATAACTGATATTGAATTTTGTGTGATTAATCAAGTACTTCTTTATCGATGTTATTGCATTCCATTGTAGTACTAGATGCGCAAACGTCATGCATATCGATCATATTTTAAATGAAAAAAGCTAAAATACATTGTACTAGGGATAACATACATGATGGGCAACAGTAATCTGTGAATGAGGCCAACATTGAAATTCGTTCCAAATGTTTCTGGATGCACTGAAATTTGACATGGATAGACTATTTGCATGCCTTGACGATATGAAAGGGTTTCTAGACTCAAATATTACTCTCACACCCAACCTATATATCAAACCATTTTTCTTCATTTCGTTTTAATTTTCTCGGTCGAATTTTAAAGGAAAAATCTATTAAAAGACATTGTACTAGGGCTAGAGTACATGATGCGCAAAAGTGACCTGTGAATGGGGCCAATGTTGAAATTTTTTCAAAATGTTTCTGTATGCACCGAAATTTGGCATGGATAGACTGTTTGTATGACTTGACGATATGGGAGGGTTTCCAGACTCAAACATCACTCACACAACCACTCTTTATGTTCATCGTATGTGTCGTTCAAAACCATTATCATGCAAATTAGGCCAATGATTTTGGTCGTGGAGAGAAGAAGGAAATAGGTGAGATTTCGTATTTAAATAATGATTTTGTACTAATATTATTTATGGAACAAAAGAGTACTTATATGAGACAAATAAACAAAGATAAGAAATAATTGATATTGAATCTTGTGCGATTAATCAAGTACTTCTTTATCGACGTTATTGCATTCCCTTGTAGTACTAGATGCGGGGGCGTCATGCGTATTGATCATATTTTAAAGGAAAAAGCTAAAATACATTATACTATGGATAGCATACATGATGGGAAACAGTAACCCGTGAATGGGGCCAACGTTGAATTTCATTCAAAATGTTTTTGTATGCACTGGAATTTGACATGGATAGACTGTTTGCATGCCTTGACGATATGGAAGGGTTTCTAGCCTCAAATATTACTCACACACACAACCTATATATCAATCCATCTTGTCCTTGTTTTGTTTTAATTTTCTTTGTCTAATTTTAAAGGAAAAATCTATTAAAAGACATTGTACTAGGGCTAGAGTACATGATGGGCAATACTGGGATGTGAATGGGGCCAACGTTGAAATTTTTTCAAAATGTTTATGTATGCACCAAAATTTGACATGGATAGAATGTTTGTATTCCATGAGGATATGGGAGGTTTTCCAGATTCAAAAATCACTCACACACCCACTCTTTATATTTATCGTTTGTGTCGTTCAAAACCAACATCATGCCAATTGGGTCCATGATTTTGGTTGTGGAGAGAAGAGGGAAATAGATGAGATTTCATATTTAAATAATGAATTTGTAATAATATTCTTTATGGATCAAAAGAGTACTTAGATGAGAGAAAAAAACAAAGAAAATAAATAACTCATATTGAAGCTTCTATGATTAATCAAGTACTTCTTTATCGACATTATTGTATTCCCTTGTAGTACTAGATGCTGGGACGTCATGTGTCTCGATCATATTTTAAGTGAAACAACTAAAAGGCATTGTACTAAGGATAGAGTACATGATGGGAAACAATAACCTGTGAATGGGACCAACATTGAAATTCTTTCAAAATGTTTCTATATGCACTGAAATTTGACATGGATAGACTGTTCACATGCCCTGATGATATCAAAGGGTTTCCAGACTGAAATATTACTCACATACCCACTATATATATCGACCCATATCGTCCTTGTTCTGTTTTAAATTTCTCGATCGAATTTTAAAGGAAATAACTATTAAAAGACATTGTACTAGGGATAGAGTACATGATGGGGAACTGTGACCCGTGAATGCGGCCAACATTGAAATGTTTTCAAAATGTTTTTGTACACACCGAAATTTGACATGGATAGACTGTTTGTATGTCTTGACAATATGGTAGGGTTTCTAGACTCAAAGATCACTCACACAACCACTCTTTATATTCATAGTCTGTGTCGTTCAAAACCAACATCATTCCAATTAGGCCCATGATTTTGGTCATGGCGAGAAGAAGGAAATATATGAGATTTCGTATTTAAATAATGGTTTTGTACTAATATTCTTTATGGAGAAAAAGAGTACTTAGATGAGAGAAAAAAGAAAAGAAAAAAAATAACTGATATTGAATCTTCTCCAATTAATCAAATACTTGTTTATCGATGTAATTGCATTCCCTTGCAGTACTAAATGTAGATACATCATGTGTATCAACCTTATTTTAAAGGAAACAACTAAAATACATTATATTATGGATAAAGTAAATGATGGGAAACAATAACCTGTGAATGGGGCCAACGTTGAAATTATTTCAAAATGTTTCCGTGTGCACTAAAATTTGACATGGATAGACTGTTCACATGCCTTGATGATATGGAAGGGTTTCCAGACTCAAATATTACTCACACACCCACTCTATATATTGACCCATCTCATCGTCATTTCGTTTTAATTTTCTCAGTCAAATTTTAAAGGAAAAAACTATTAAAATACATTGTACTAGGGCTAGATTACATGATGGGAAACAATGACCTGTGAATGGGGCCAACGTCGAAATTTTTTCAAAATGTTTTTGTATGCACCAAAATTTGTCATGGATATATTGTTTGTATTCCTTGATGATATGCGATGATTTCTAGAGTCAAATATCACTCACACACCCACTCTATATATTCATCATATGTGTCGTTCAAAACCAACATCATACAAATTAGGCCCATGATTTTGGTCATGGTGAGAAGAAGGAAATAGATGAGATTTCGTATTTAAATAATGATTTTGTACTAAAATTCCTTATGTAGCAAAATATTACTTAAGATTCTGTGATTAATCAAGTACTTCTTTATCAATGTTATTGCATTCCCTTGTAGTACTAGATGCAGGGACACCATATGAATCAATAATAATTTTTTGATGCAGGAGCATCGCTCCACCTCAGCACGCACCAACTGGTTAGCACGTTGGTGAGAATTCAAGGAAGGGAGAGGCATCGCCCTCTCATTTTTCCTTTGAAGTTTAAATTGTAATTAAGTTAATTAATGTCATCATGCTGGATGAGCCAAGTTGTTCTTTCTCACAAGTTGTAGATGAGGTCACCTTAAGTGGCTGGCGGTAGGAGGGATCTGCATCTGATTCGGATCAGATTTCCACTCATTTTAATATTCCTCATTAGTCAGGCATTTTGAATGGTGATTAGAGACCACTAGCTTAGCTTGGAGGGAATATCGTCGAGCCCCTATTGTATAAATCCTTGTATTGTACGCCCGATAGAAGCTGCTGGAGATTGATGAAAAAAAATTCATTGTAATCCAAGAGGAGAGTTGAGGGTCGAGACTCCGTTTCATTCCAGACTCATATATTGTAATTGACATTCTATCTTTAATAGAGAAAGAATAAATTCCATTGTTGAAATTTCCTGTATAATGGATGTTTATTTTTGAATGTCATTCATGTGTGTTTGTGTTGTATATGTATGTTAGTATTTATCTACATGGATAGAGATAGAGTCCTCTATCTGTGGGTTTGTTGAATTAGTTCTGGTTCTTTAGGCTAAGTGAAAAGAGTGTGCGATAGAGAGTTGAAACTCTGTAAGTTGATGCAAGGAGTGCGTGTTTGAACTCTTTTGAGTCAGAGAAGAACGTGCCTGGAGGGAACACCAGAATAATCCAGAGACTTAAGAGAGAACTTCGAGGTTGTTGAATACCTTGAAAGAAATTCTACGTAGGAGAAAGCGTAGACTAGAGTTGTTGAATACTCTGGAATACTCTGCCATGAGGGCATTCTGTGGGTGCAAGTGCGCACAAGACCAACACATTTTGGAGGATTGGAGATATTGAGAAAATACCACAATTACTAAACACTCTGAGAAAATAAATCTCTGCAAGTGTACATTGAGAGGGGGCAAGGAGTTGCCTTGGTAGACCTGAAAGAATTCAAGAACATGTCGTTTGAAGGCTTGAATTAAGTGCAAATACTGCGCCAAGGATAAAGTGGGTTCATCTCACAAGATCAGGAGAAAGAGCATCGCGTTTCCAGGAAGGCACCAGACAGTCTATGGAAGGATGTAGGAGAGCTGAGAACCTTGGAGGTTTGAGCCGAGAAAAATCTCAGAAGATTTAGCACAGTGGCTCGTAGAATTCCTGCAAGGAGCACAAAAAGGCTGAGAGAATTCCAAGTCTCGGGAAGAAAAGTGATAAGTGTGCACAAAGAGTAAGGACTCACCAAAGTCCTGAAGGAGAGAGAAATCATCCATCATCGGGAGGAGACAGGTGATGAAAGATTAGGAGATATGAGAATTAGAGCTCTGAAATATTTTCCAAGAGATAAGAGCATCCTTCGCGAAGTCGCGAAGAGCGGAGTGAACCTAGACCGTTGGAACTGGAAGGGATGCATGGAGGAGATCCTCACAATTCATAGTAGTAGTGCTCCGGAAGGAAAGTGGAGAGTAGATAGGTTAAACTCCCGAAGGTCGGAGTCTGAATATATCACAGTCGTCAATCTAAGGGAGTGATGGGGACCGTTGATCCTTGCACCATTTGAGTTTTCTAATTTGGGGTTCGGGGACATAGGAGTTGGCTGTTGTGAATAGGTCAGAGTCCCAAAGATGAAGTGCCTTTCATGGCTTATCCCTGGGAAACAACCCAAGGTCATATGATAAAAGGGGCCTAACAAGGAGATTTAGTTCCACCGTCAACTTTCTTCAAAGGGCCAAGAAGATAGTCATGGTTTGATAGGACTACACACATTGAAGAAAGGGGAACCTATGAGAATCTGCATTGGGGTTCTAGTAGGGAACTGAACAGTTGATTTGACTTAGAATAATGAACGATCCTAGAATGGAAGGTCGAGCAACCCCTCAAGGAGGAGAGAGGAGAGAGAGAGGGGGTGGCTACGCCAGAAGTGGTATCAAAGCCGCGATTTTGTCTGTAGATCGTAGGCAAAGGAGAGACGGTGAAAGGAGATACTATGATACCAGAGTGGTATCAGAGCTTGAATTCGCCTATAGAAAACAGGTGAAGGGAAATAGGGTGAGATTCTCTGTAGAGACTACTTCAAGGTGTGCAACAGATGATAGACAACCATGTGGGCTGCAAGTGAAGAAAGATGGTCGTTGGAGGCCATAAGTGTGGTCAAGGAAAATAATTCCCGTAGAAGAAAAAAGAAGAAATGGACAAATATCTTAGTGAAATACAAGAAGAGATGGAAAATATAGCATTGAAGATGCAACAAGAGGAAAAGGTATGTTGGAAGTACGAGTGACCTGTTCAGAATTTGTTGGCTAGAAGGAAACAACATGTGTTAAAAAGGTGGCCGAGACATGTTGAAAATATCAGTGGCAAGGGAAAGAGATCTGGGAGAGGTCTCGTAGATTTCTAGGTGGGTAATAATAAGGGATCAATTGATCTCGTAAACTTCCAGGAGGGAAGAGGAGACATCCCAATTTTCCAGGTGGGAAAGGGAGAAGAAATGAGCTCAACTGAGAGTTCATGTCAGCAAGGGATGTTGACAGATGGAAAGAAGAAGGAATAAATGCCTCACCCTTATGAAGATTCATGTGTAACTGCAAGCCACGTGAATGAATATGATGAGAAGTTAAAATATTCTGTCATAGAGGAGGAATATTAGAGGAGCTTTCTGATCATTGGGGGAATCTAGATATTCCTTCCAAGAATCCAAGGAGAGGCTAGCATGGGTGTTGCGGATGAAACAACAGAGGGACAACGATTTGAGACTATCATTAAGGAGAAGGAGAAGATATTGAAGTATGCCCCAATAGAAGAGGAGCAACCAGTTGAATCGCTCACTTAGTGGGAGATGGAGTTGAAGATAATGGAGGATTCGTTGGATAGTTTGGAACCAGAAGGTGGATGCCAGGAGATATCCATGCAAGAGGAGACATGCCAGCATGAGGAGTAGCTGGAGAAGGATGGAGTTGAACCAGTGAAAGAAGAATTGACATGAGTTAGTATGTCAGAGGATATAGTTGAGTAGTATTTCAACAAGGAGTCTGCAGAATCAGAGTCTGTAGTAGAGTGGACAGTCAGCGTCACAAGGGATGAAAGTCGCATGGGAGATCATGATGATCCGCTTTTGGAGTAGCATGAGGAGTTGCAGTTGGGTATAATTCATAAGGAGAAATAGCCATGAGAGTGGTTGGAATAAGTCATAGAGGAGATAAGGAGGTTGATGGTGAAGTCAGTAGAAGAAGTTGTCAGTAAGGAGAATATGGACAGAGGAGAACCTGCATGAGCCACATGAAAGAAACATCACCGAAGCAAAGGAGTAGGAAGACAACTCTAGGAGAAAATTTTGGATCCAGGAGGATTTCAACAGAGCTGGGAAGCTCAGGAGAAGGAGCTCATGAATTTTCGTAGCAGCGGATTATGATGCAGGAGCATTGCCCCACCTCAGCACGTGCCAACTCGTTATCACATTGGTGTGCATTCAAGGAAGGGAGAGGCACCACCCTCTCATTTTTTCTTTGAAGTTTAAATTTTAATTAAGGCAATTAATGTTGTCAGGATGGAGGAGCCAAGTTGTGATTTCCCAGAAGTTGTAGATGAGGTCACCTTAATTGGTTGACAGTAGGAGGGCTTTGCATCAAATTCGGATCAGATTTCCACTCATTGTAATTTGCCTCATTAGTTAGGTATTTTCAATGCTGATTACACACCACTAGCTTATCTTGGAGGGAAGCTCATCGAGTCCCTCTTGTTTAATTATTTGTATTGTATGCTCGATAGAAGTTGTTGGAGATTAATGAAAAAAAAAATTGTAAGACAAGAGGAGAGTTGAAGTTCGAGACTTCATTTCAGTCCAGACTCATATACTGTAATTGACATTCTGTCGTTAATAGAGAAAGAACAGATTCCACTGTTGAAATTTCCTGTATAATGGATGTTTATCTCTGAATGTCATTCATGTGTGTTTGTGTTGTATATGTATGTTAAGATTCATCTGCAGGGATAGAAATAGAGTCCTATATCTTTCAGTTTGTTGAATTAGTTCTGGTTCTTTAGGCTAAGTGCAAGGAGTGCACGAAAAAGAGTTGAAACTTTGTAAGTCAACACAAGGAGTGAATGTTTGAACTCTTTCGAGTCATAGAAGAATGTGCTAGGAGGGTATACCCGAATAATCCACAAACTCAAGGGAGAACTTCGAGGTTGTTGAATACCTTAAAAGAAAGTCTGCGTAGGAGAAAGCATAGCCAAGAGTTGTTGAATACTCCATAAGGAGAACCAGCCATGAG
Source organism: Picea sitchensis (assembly GCA_010110895.2). Lineage (NCBI taxonomy): Eukaryota > Viridiplantae > Streptophyta > Pinopsida > Pinales > Pinaceae > Picea > Picea sitchensis. Next base: position 114,759 of record SNQJ01S0005441.1, on the reverse strand, counting down.
AGTGGCTAGAAGAAGTCATAGAGGGGATAAGGAGGCTGATGGTGAAGTCATCAGAAGAAGCTGTCAGTAAGGAGAAGGTGGACAGAGGAGAACCTGCATGAGTAATAGGAAAGAAACATCACCGAAGAAAAGGAGTAGGAAGAAAACTCTAGGAGAAAATTTGGGATTTATGAGGATTTCAACAGAGCTGGGAAGCTCAGGAGTAGGAGCTCATGAATTTTTGTAGCAGTGGAGTATGATGCAGAAGCATTGCTCCACCTCAGCACATGCCAACTGGTTATCACGTGGGTGTGCATTCAAGGAAGGGAGAGGCACCACCCTCTCATTTTTTCTTTGAAGTTTAAATTTTAATTAAGGCAATTAATGTTGTCAGGATGGAGGAGCCATGTTATGATTTCGCAGAAGTTGTAGATGAGGTCACCTTAATTGGTTGACGGTAGGAGGGCTCTGCATCCAATTCGAATCAGATTTCCACTCATTGTAATCTGCCTCATTAGTCAAGTATTTTCAATGGTGATTACACACCACTGGCTTATCTTGGACGGAAGCTCATCTAGCCCCTCTTGTTTAAATATTTATATTGTATGCCCTGTAGAAGCTGTTGGAGATTAATGAAAAAAAAAAAAATGTAGAAGCTGTTGGAGATTAATGAAAAAAAAAAAAATTAAGCCAAGAGGAGAGTTGAAGGTCGAGACTTCGTTTCAGTCCGGACTCATATACTATAATTGACATTCTCACATTATTAGAGAAAGAACAGACCTAATGATTCCACTGTTGAAATTTCCTGTATAATGGATGTTTATCTCTGAATGTCATTCATGTGTGTTTGTGTTGTATATGTATGTTAAGATTCATCTGCAGGGATAGAAATAGAGTCCTATATCTTTCAGTTTGTTGAATTAGTTCTAGTTCTTTAGGCTAAGTGCAAGGAGTGCATGAAAAAGAGTTGAAACTTTGTAAGTCGACACAAGGAGTGCATGTTTGAATTCTTTCGAGTCATAGAAGAATGTGCTAGGAGGGTACACCCGAATAATCCACAAACTCAAGGGAGAACTTCGAGGTTGTTGAATACCTTGAAAGAAAGTCTGCGTAGGAGAAATCGTAGTCGAGAGTTGTTGAATACTCTAGAAGACTCTGCCAGGAGGGAATTGAGTAGGTGCGAGCATGCACAGGACCAACGCATTTTGGAGCATTGGGGATATTGATAAAATCCTAGAGTTACTGAACAATCTGAGAAAATAAAGCTCTCCAAGTGTGCATTGAGCGGGGGAAAAGAGTTTCCTTGGTAGACATGAAATAATTCAGGAACAAGCCATATGAAGGCTTGAATCTAGTGTAGAGAGCACCAAGGATAAAGTGGGTTCATCTTACAAGCTCAGGAGAAAGAACGTCGAGTTTCCAGGAGGGAACTAGACATTCCGTGGAAGGACACAGGAGAGACGAGAACCTTGGAGGTTTGAGCCAAACAAAATCTCAGAAGAGTTAATGTGGTGGCCCGAAGAATTCCTGCAAGGAGCGCATAAAGGCCGAGAGAAGTCCAAGTCTCGAGAAGAAAAGTGACAAGTGTGAAAAAAAGAGTAAGGACTCACTGAAGTCCTGAAGGCAAGAAAAATTGTCCATCGTCGGGAGGAGACATGTGGCGAAATATTAGGAGATCTGGGAGTTAGAGCTCCAGAAGATTTTCCAAGAGAAAAGATCAATCTTCATGAATTCACGAAGAGAAGAGTGAACCCATATAGTTGGATCTGGAAGGGACGCGTGGAGGAGATCCACACAATTATGAGGAGTAGCACTCTATAAGGAAAGGGGGGAGTAGAGAGGTGACATTCCCGAAGTCTAGAGTCTGAATAGATCATAGTCATCGTTCTAAGGGAGTGACGGGGACCATTGATCCTTGCACTATTTGAGTTCACCGATTCAGTGTTCGGGGATATAGGAGTTGGTTGTTGTGAATAGGTCAGAGTCCCGAAGCTGAAGCGCCTTTCAGGGTTTATCCCCAAAACACAACCCAAGGTCATATGATAAAAGGGGCCTATCATGGAGAGTTAGTGTCACTGTCAACTTTCTTCAAAGGGCCAAGAAGAGAGTCACGGGTTGATAGGACCACACACTTTGGAGAAAGGGGGACTTGTGAGAATTTGCATTGGGGTTTCAGCAGGGAACCGAAGAGTCCATCTTACTCAGAAGACCTAACGATCCTATACTGGGAGGTTGAGAAGCCTCTCGAGGAGGAGAGAGGAGAGAGAGAGAGAGGGTGTCTGCGCCATTTTTCTTAATCCCCCAATTGATTTGGGGGTAACATTGTTTTAATTGATGTAGTGTTTGTGACAATGTAAATAGAATCCAACTTGTTCCTTAGGATCCACAACCACATTCAATCAATCAATATTCATATTATGATCCACAACCACATTTGATTGAATATAATGTATCACCTTTAGTGGATCATACATAGTCTATCCCTACTATTTAGTTGGACAAACCTCCTTCACAATTGAATTATGTGGCCACTTCCACCATTTTTTTAATATCAACTCCCATAAAGAATGATCCTTTGACTCATTTTTATGACTTAGGATCGAATATTAAAACTAAATATTTAACCATAAGGGTAACAAAGCCAATTCCACCCCCTATGTGAAAAAGTGTTGGGTCCTACTTCTTCAACCATGATCTTTCCTAACGATGATAAATTCTTAGAGTCCATGACCATTTTAGATATTCCTTAGGATAACCTCCATAATGGCTCTCCTATTGAATTTCACCCTAGGTCTATATACTCCACTATCATTCCCTTACACTCCATCCCTTTGGAAATATTGATCATTTTGATTCATCTCTACCAACAACACCTCTAACTTGAAGAAGATACCTTGGATTAAATTTCCATACTTAGTATTATTAATGTTTCCATTTAACGAGATGTTGTCAAACTATTTTGTGTTGACATGAATCATCTAATATGACTTTCTAGTTGTTGTTTTGAGTGTAGGGTGTTGCATTGAATTTTATGGTACCTATAGATTATTTTCTTAGTCATGTTTAGATGAGTAAGGTATATTATTGAACTTTCATATAGAATTAGGATCATTTCCCTCTGCATTGTTTCATTTAAACCTTTTTCCACCTTAAAATTGTCCTAGGAATATCCCTATTGAACATTGGTACATTATTCCAACTTCTTCACTTTGCACACATCTAATGGTGGATCCTTCCTATGATTGGTTACCCTAGAGTAGTACCATTTTTCCATTTGGCACCCATCCTAATAATATTTAGCACCAAGATCCCTATTTGGTAAGATTACAAGATTTTCATTTATCATAGGAAACAAAAAAACACCATGTCGTGACCACAAACCATAAAGGCAAAAAACCCCACAACAAATGAGCTCGTTCCTATTGTGAATCCAAGAGACATTCTGGATACAAAAACCAAATATCAAAATGGGGTATCCCACTATCCCTGATATGAATAAATATACAATATATTCAACAACATAATTTTCCCACCTAAAGATGAAAACCTGGAAGTTTATCACAAAATTCAGAAGAGTTGCATTCACCTCCTATCTTCCTGGCATATGTTGTTTCCCTACTATGGCATAACAAATTGGTTCCTCAAACATCTTGACCAAGGAACTGCTACAATTGAGAGAAAAGAAAATATTCAGATAGCATCCTTGAGACCGAAGGACATAATATTATGGTGCCATCTCCCAAAGCCTGCAATCTCCCTGAATGAACCCTTTTTGAGAAAATTTTGGAGAGAAAACAAATATTTTGAATAACTTATGGAGGATTGGTGGCGCAGTGAGGGAAAAAAATTCAATCCTATACAACGATTAATCCTAGCCCATGAATTCAAAAGGCCCTACAAAATTATAAACACTATGATATGCACTTTTTGGAGAGGATAAGAGCACCCATTTTCAGATAGAATGGATTTTGATGGCTTACATTGTAGTAACGACAAGGAAAGTTTCCAATTGGGAAGACATATTTTCCTTCAAAATTTTTTAGAATGTTGGGAATTCCCAAGGCATGAAAAATACTATTTTCTAAATGTATGCATATCTTATTGATGTTTTAAGATCTTATGTACAATTTCCTACCTTTGGCTAGAGTTGGGACCAAAATCAGCCACCTGAACATATATATTGTTCAGAACTATGGGAATTAAATTATAAGAAATATATTTATGACATATGTGACTTCTTCTTTTCTCCCCCACACACCATAATTTTTGGTTAAACAACATATAGAATATATAAGGAAGCCATGGCCACCTTGAAGGATATTACAGACTGGTACATGACAAAGTACTCTACATTCATTAGAGTTTATGGAAACTCATGAGCCCCACATATCTTTCTTAGATATGTCCTTGGAAACTGGCATAATGTATGTCCTTTCAGGTAGTAGAAAAAATATATGTCCCATATTCCTTGTCAATATAGGATGGCATGCATTGTTAAATTTACCTCATGCTAAAAAAGAATTATATTTCTTGTGAGAGATATATTTGTGTACTAGGGAAACTAGGGTACATGACCCTAAAAGCATATCACTCAATCATGTTAAACCTAATGGCCTTAGTCACACTGAAATACATGCAGTGAACTATGAGGAGGAGACCTTCAAGATAATTTTATTTATTGAATATGTGCTACAAGGGATGCTTGATGAGGTGGCTAGAGAAAATTTCCCAATGGAAGAAGAAGAAAAGAAGAAAGTAACCAAGGAATAATTCCAATTTATTATAGAAAAGGACTAAGAAAAGTTAGAAGCAACAAAACAAGAAGAGAAAATAGAAGTAGTTGAAAGATACCAGAAGACAATGATAGAAAAGGTGGAATATTAGAGAAAACAAGCAGAGAAATAAAAATAGAAGAAGAATATCCAAGATGACATCAAAGGAAATATGAAGGATAAACCCAAGAAAATTTCCAAGATAGATGAGAAGAATAAAAAAGAAGATGCATTAAATAAGCTAGCTGATGAGAAGAAGAAAATGACAGAAAATGAAGCAAAATTCCAATAGGATGCATTATAAAAGAAAAAGGTTGAAGAGGAGAGACAAAGGATAGCAACAAAAGAAGAGGCAAGTAAAATTAAAGAAGAGGAAGAACAACATAAGGTTCTTGAAGATGAAGCCAAAAGGAAAAATGATGTGGAAGCAAAGAAAGAAAGACTGAAGAAACTGGATGAAGCCCAAAATGGTGTAGCAATTCCTAGTGTGGGCATAGTTGAAATTCCCCCAAAATAATGCACCCCTCTTATGGCAATACCAGTTAATTTTCCCTTCTCCTCAGAGGTTCTCAAATTATACGAGGATGTATTAGCAGTAGGATAATATTACTACAATGAAATAACCAAAGGAATAGAGAAGGAAAAAAGCAAAAGGAAAAGAGGGGACATAGTTATTATCCAACAGTCCAATACAAGAATTATTGAATGGAAGGCATGGATGAATCCCAAATAAAACACTATCCAAACCTCCTTTGATATTCATTCATTAACACGAGAAAATTCCATGTCTATGTAGGACTTGTTTTCTACCTTGGATACAACACATACTAGACTTTTTGAGTTGGAAAAAACAATGAACAAACAAAAGGATGACATCACAACTAAATTTGAAAGGGAAGTTAGAATTGGAGAGAATGTCCACAAAGAAGAAATGTAGAAGGTTTTACAAACACAAAAAGACAAAATGAGTGCAAAGTTTGAGAAGAGAGTCCAGACAGCTCAGAATTTACAAAGAGAAGAGATATATTCCCTCAAGATGGTACATTTGAAGGATATAGAGTAGTTAAATAATAAGTACACACAAGAGTTGAACAACCTACAGAATGAAAGCATGGATGCCAAAATTTTTATTAAACAATTGGAACACAAAATTAAGGGGCTGGAGAAGGATAAATAAACACTTAAGAATACCATTAAAGAAAATAAAGAAAGATCTAATGTCCTAGAATCCGTCAAGGAAAAATCCATAGTTGTTAATGATGATCTAAAACCGTAGAAAAGGAAGTATTTATGCATACTAAATGACATCCAAAGGAATAGAGATGACCAAATAAGGTTGGAAGATGAGATTGAAGAAATAAGGGATGAATATCAAAAGGCTCAAGATTCCTTTGGTAGAATTATTGATTGGCAGAGTGTGTACAAGAATCCACCAGTCACTCTACCATTACACACCACTAGACATAAAATAAAGGATCATGTCTTATTTGATACATGGAAGTCAGTGATAGAAGACATATGAAATTTTGAAAAAACAGTGACAAAGGCATACAATAGATTTTGGAACACTTATGATGAGCTCCTTGAAGAATTTAGAATCAGAATCATGCCATACATTGACAATGCATCTCCAGGGGAACTAAGAATAACTGAAGTAGAATAAAAGAGGAAATCCGATCAGATAAATATCGAGCATCTTACTAAAGATAATCAAAAGGTATTGAATGAATACCTGATGAAACCAATGAAGTTAATCGCACTGGCCAATAGATTCATCAAGAATAATGAGAAGGAATTAAATATAGAAGTCACAACCAAAATATGTGATGGAGAACTAGACTTGGAGAAAATACAATCAGGGAAGCTGGAAAAATTCATGGAAGACTGTGCATTATGGAAGAATACCTAGATTAAATGGAATTACAAAATGTCTCATGATTATCTCATAAATTTGTAATTGATCTTTCTTTTATTTTTTTCCATTCTCACTTTTTGTAAGTCGAATATAGAATGTGAAGTGATGAGCCTGAATTATCCTCTGAAAACAGGCAGTTTTGGAATGTAAACAATCCCTCTTATTTTATGAAAGAGGGAACTATAAATTACTATAGGATTTTGATATGTTGTACATCAAAACAATATTCTTATTGTTTGAATGAATAGAGCATAGGACAATTTTGGAGGTTTAGGATTTTGATATGTGTATTCAAGATTTTTCTAGTGCATATGTCTATGATGTGAATGTTATTGGACTTAGCTATATGAATTTATTCTTCACTCTATTTTTAATGTTTGACATCATAGATTTCCTTATGAGCATAGAAACAATGTTAATGGTATAACTTGGAATTATTTTTTATTGAATCATCTTTCACTGACATATTCACTTGTTACTTGCTTAAATGAATTATTTCCTTTGATAGTAATAACATCTCATTAATTGTTCTCATACGCTTTATATTTCTCATAATCATGATAGGTTAAAATAGTGTAGAATTGAATTTAGAATAGTTTTAGTTAGCTTTAGTTAGATTTGATTTATATTTTAATTCATCTGAGAACATTGTGTTCTCATATTCATACTAGATAATCTTTTAGAGTGGAAACCAAGCTCACATACTCGTTGAAAATATTATTCCAAATGAGAGCGGTTCTAATTGGGACTTACCACCAGGAATTCTCCCTTACTTTCTTGGCATGCCATATGTACCTGTCAACAAAAAATGTGCTAGAAGGAGGGCCATCGAACTGAATGGCTACTAAAAAATTGAATACCATACCCTTTCTATTTCACTGATAAACACTACTCGGCCAAGTGATTCTCACTACATTGACCCCAAACATGTTTTACATCCTCTTTCGCATTCTCTGAATACTCCTACTCAAATATTCACTCGACAAGGTTTTCCTTTGTCCAAACATGTATCACAAATGTCTCAAACATTATATGATGTTGAACTTGAACAATGAGTCCAAAACAATCATGAACGTGTATTAATGCATCACTATAGTAGACAAATCAGACAACTCCCTATTGAACTTTCAATATTGAGGGCCAAATAAGTCCTACATGGGAATAATTGGCTCTAGAAAGTCCCCTCATCCACGAGGGAAACCGAAGAGTTGGGACACCCAATTACCACCTATCACAAGTCTTACAAGGAGTCTCATAACCATTAGGTTTCGACCTCAAAAATTACATATTTTCTAGGGGAGTTAAACCTCTCATTCCTCCCGAATCTCCACCCAAAACATCAAGAGGTGATCCTAAAGGTGAACCTAAAGGATATGAATAATGAGGGGAATGAATTCCTACCAATCTTCAAACAATGGCTAGAGTTAATGCTAACCAGCGAAACCATAACCAACAAAATAACCAACCTTGTTTTGTTCCTGATGTCGTTGCAGTACCTAGGGTATTCCATGACATGCCTAAACATCCTAAAAAGTGTTTACCCAAATTTGATCCTGATAAGAAATACTATGTTGAGGACCATGTTAAGAAATTTATGCTTGTGGTCAATCTAATTAATGTGCAACATGAATATGTTTCCTGCAGGATATTTTCTTACATGTTTGAAAATAAGGCTTCCACCTAGTACTTTTCTTTAGCTCAAGCTTCAATCACTAGTTGTAATGGTTTTGAAACTACTTTTATTGAAAAATTTGGTGAAGACACAACCCCAAAAAATTTAGTTCTATATATTTCTAGGATTAAAGTGGATGAAAAAGAAAAGGTTAAGGATTTCAATAAGAGGTTTCTCACTTTAATAAATAAAATTCCTCAAGCTTTCAATCCTACTGAAGATGTTTCTATTGAATTTTATACTTCATCTCTCCCTGTTTCCATGGCAATGTTTGTGAATAAGGCTAATAAAAATACTTTAGAAGATACCTTTAAATAATCCATTGAATTTTAGAAGGATGTGCTTAGGCTTAAAGGAAATATTGGAATTGAATCTTCAAATGATAAAATTGGTGTCAAAACCAAGACTATTGTGACCAAACCTCTTAAGGATAAGAAATATCAAGATTCCACAGATATGGAATCCCTCCAAATAATTGTTAAGAAACTGTCCAATGAAATTATTGATATAAAAAATAATTTTGGAGAAGGCTCTGCAAACCCCAAGAAAGTTTTTCATATTTACACCTAAAAACAAAAAGAGTACTGCTACCATTAACAAAACCCCTCCTTTAGAAGGTACAAACATGGAATATTTTGTACAATACCTAAAATCTTGGGAAAATGATACCAAAATAGAATATCGGGAAGAGAATGAGGTGGGAGCAGAACAACAGGATCAATCTCAAGTGATTGATGAAACAAAATAAAAGGAAGTCAATTGTTTCTAGGACATTTCTTTTGGATTGGGATAAGAAGAAGAGGAAGATGTAGAAGAGATTCATATGTCCCGAAATACAGTAACCATAAAAAGTACAAGTAAGGCATCATATTCCAACCCTCCTTCCTCTTATAAAATTGCTAAGACTACATCCAACACCTAGATGACACCCTCTGGTGATAAGAAAGTTCCCTCTTCTACTCCTCTATCAAAATTCAATTATGATTTTTTGGAATATTTGAAAATAACTAAGGATAATATGTCTATGTTTGAACTCATTAAGTTACCCCAAATCCAAAGAGATGAAAATACAATACCAAAGAAACAATCAACAATAAATGCATATCTAACTGGCCAAAGGTCAAAATCCAATAATCCTCCTTTCTTATTGACTTTTGAAATATTCAACCAAAATGTTCAAAACTGCATGGTATATTGAAGAGCTTCTTCAAATTTCATGCCCTTTAAATTTTGTCAAAAAATAAATGTCAAACCTAAAGAATATGATATCCAAATCATCCAATTAGATAGGTTAAGGGTGAAATTTATTGTGAAAAACTAAGAGATAAATATCAAAGACAACACAAAATGCATGCACATAGAGCCAATATTTATCTTGGAAACCCTTAATCGGGAGAACAAACACCTCCAAGCTAGGCCAACATTGGCCATTTGAGGCTTCTTACAATGGAGTATCTCAAAACATTAAGTAGGCTTCATCAATTGGAACCCTAATTATTTTACCATAATTATATTACAATGAAAATACATGCATGGCCTCAAGATAATCCATGCAAAGACATGCATTACTAGAGATATACATGTGAAGACATACATGGTGTGGACATATCCATGTGAATATATGTAAGGACATGCATGTCCTCGAGATAGTCATGCAAATACATGCATTTAGTGGAGATATCCATGAAAAGCCATGCATGGCATGGAGATAGCCATGAAAATACATGCAAAGACTCACATCGATTACCATGGAAAACTACCATGGGTTACCCAATACCATGGGCCCATAAACCACTAACATTAAACCCAATGTAGGGTTTCAAAATAGTCCCTATTCTCACTCCATTAATCCACTAAAACCTTCACAATTACTTTCATTTCACCTTCATATCACCTTCATATCACCTCCACATCGTTACATTTACCTCATCATTGGGTTATAACTATGCTTTTCCAAAGTTTATCAATTCTTAACATTTTAAAGTGAATTTGTGGTTAAACTTTAGAAAATAATATGCTTATACTTATACCTAACAATGAGAATGAGTTTTTTGACATGTGTAGGTACAAAAGAAGCTTCCTAGACACCTTTATGTGGCACTCTATGTTCAAATTCGAATTTCAGGAGATCATGAAGGAGATCATTGATAAGATCATGGAGGAGATCATGGAGGATATCATGGAGGATAGGGTTATGTGTCTAGATGGTTGAGAAATGTATGGAACTAAAGAGAGATTAGTGGATCACATTTATGAGTTTGTTATCATAGCTCTTGTATAAATAGGAGTGTTACCTCCTTCATTTGTAATCTTGAAGCTTGTAATATTAGAATTAGAGAGAGTTGTAGTCTTAGAGTTGGTTTGTAATGGATATTTTGAAATAAAGATTCATACTTCAATTTTGCTTCTACATCTGAGTCTCCTTTGAAGTGGTGTGCTTGTGGAATTATGGAGGGCCCCCATGGCCTCACTTGCATGCTTATTTGCTTATTTTAGGTATAATTTAATTTATGTTTTTGTTTGATTTCATCTCTTAAGTTTTGTTAAATGTTCTAATATTGGAAGACTCTTATTTGAAAGTGTTCTTGTAAGAGAACCGTAAGACCTCAT
>SNQJ01S0005441.1:63809-95602 GCA_010110895.2 Picea sitchensis | reverse complement strand
AGAGGTCTCTTAGGGTTTCCCCTGGATACTTGTCCACATCACACCTTATCCTATGACTATTTTAGTCCAGTCGCATCCCAGAGCTGAAGTGGAAACTCCCACTTCGCTCGCGATCACTCAAGCCTGCCTCAAAAGATTTTTTCGGCGCTGAGTTAAAGCATACCTCAAAATGTATTTTGCAACTGCCAGCGTTGAGGTTCCTTATAGATTCCTAGATGTTGATATGTCCTTCTCCGCATGTTTTCCAGCGATGCTCCTGCATCATACTCCTCTTGAAAAAAATTCATGGACTCCTATCCATGAGCTCCTGCACCGATTTTCCATGCTTCTGGATATCAGCTTCATTTTCCCAACTGGAATATTCTATTGGGTGTCCCTTCCATTTCACCAGATATTCAAAATAGGTCTTCCTCCTGGTATTTTTGTTGATCCTCTGATCAACGATCTTCTCCATCTATGGTTTTTTTTCTACAGGCATTTGTTTCTCCCACTGAATCTTCTCTTGATCTTTTGATCCCTCTGTGTCATCTACCCTGTAAGGATATAGGTCTGAAATATTGAATATGAGCGATATGCCTGCATCATCTGGCAACTCAATCTCATAGGTGTTTGCATCAAACTTCCTCAAGATCTTACATGGTCCTATCTTCTTCATTTTTAACTTGTTATATGTTCCCCTAGGGAACCTTTCTTTCCTGAGATGTGCCAGAACCTGATCTCCTTCTTCAAATTAAAGTTCTTTGTGATGCTGATCAGCTCTACGTTTGTACTCTTGGTTAGAAATCTGCAATTGCCCTCTGATCTGGCTATGGAGATTTTTCATTTCTGCTGCAAAAGCTTCTGCTCCAGCACTCCTGATCTCACTTTGTTCCAAGTCTCTCAACACAGATACTCCCTTGGGTTGCATTATATACAATATTTGGAATGGGCTCTTTCCAGTGCTCTTGTTTGGTTAATCATTGTATTCAAATTCTGCTTGTGGCAGAACCTGATCCCACTGATTATGGTGCTTAGTAACTAGACTCCTCAACAAGTTTCCCAAACTTTTGTTTACCACCTCAGTTTGTCCATTTGTTTGAAGGCGATAAGCTGAGATGAAGGACAAATCTGTCCCCAACTTCTTCCACAGTGTTCTCCAAAAGTTTCCAACAAATTTTGTGTCTTTTTTCGAGACAATGCTTCTGGGTAGGCCGTGACGTCATACAACTTCCTCGAAAAACATATTTGCAACATGCATTGCATCACTGGTCTTCTGGCATGGGATAAAGTGTCCCATATTTGAAAATCTATCCACCACAAAAAATATGGAATCACATCCTCTTTGTGTTCTTGGCAAACCCATCACAAAATACATGCTTATTGCATCCCAAGGCCTCTCTGGTATTGGAAATGGTTGATTCAATCCAGTGTTCTGTCTTTTACCTTTTTCCTGTTGGAAACTTCTACATCTATTCACAAAATTTATCACTTATGTTCTCATACCTGGCCAATAGTATGAACTGATCAACTGTGCAAATGTCTTATCATGGTCAAAATGTCTAGCCACACCTCCACTATGATTTTCCTTCAAAAGGTTATCCCTCATTGAGCATTTTGGTATGCACAACTGATTTCCTTTGAACATCAATCCCTCTTGAATCATATATTATTCCCACTGGCTTCTGTCTCTCAACATAGGATTTTCACATGCTTCATATGCTTCCTTGAAATATGTATCATCACAATACATGTCCTTATGGTGTTCAAACCCCAAGGTCTTCACCTAAAATTCTTGTAGAATCAAACATCTCTTGCTTAATGCATCAACAACCTTGTTAGCATTTCCAACAATATGTTTTATGACAAAAGTAAAATTCTTTATAAACTCAACCCACTTTGTGTGCCTCTGATTCAATTTTTCCTTTCTGGTTATGAACTGTAAAGCCCGGTTATCGCTATACAAGACAAATTCCTATGGGACAAGGTAATGTATCCACTTCTTCAAGGCTTGAATTATGGCATAAAAATCCTTATCATACGTGGAGTATTTTCTTGGTCTCATTTATCTTCTCACTGAAATAGGCAATGGGTCTATTATCCTATCTCAAAACTGCTCCAATTGCAACTCCACTTGCATCACATCTCACCTGAAATGTCTTTTCAAAATTCAGCAAGACCAGAATTGGTCATTCTGATATTTTCTCCTTCAGTATATTGAAGCTCCTCTCGGCTTCCTCTGTCCATTTAAAAGACTTATGCTCCTTCTTCACTGTATCAATCATTGGCATACAAATTCTACTGAATTCTATGATGAACTTCCTATAGAATCTTGGTAATCCATGGAAGCTCCTTACCTCAAACATACTCTTCCATGACAACCATTCTTTGATTGCTTTCACCTTCTCTGGATCCATCTTCAGTTCATTATAAGAGATCACAAAACCCAAGTAAATGAGTTTTGTCTTCATAAAAGAGGACTTCTTCAAATTTATCAACAACTTCTCCTGCTTTAGTCTTCTCATCACTAGTGTTAGGTGCATCAAATGCTACTCTTTAGTCCTACTAAAGATCAGTATATGATCTAGATATACAACCACAAACTTGCCAATGAAATCTTTTAGTATCTCATTCATCAGCCTCATAAAAGTACTCGGGGCATTCATTAAGACAAATGTCATAAGAAGCCACTCATACAAACCTTCATTTGTCTTAAAGGTTGTCTTCCACTCATCACCTTCCCTCATTCTAATATGGTGATATCTGCTTTTCAAATCAATTTTAGAAAATAAATTTATTCCACTTAAACAATCCATTAAATAATCCATTCTTGGTAAAGGAAATCTATACCTGATGGTGATCTTGTTAATGGATCTTGAGTCTATACACATTCTCCATCCTCCATCCCTCTTTGGACTCAATACGGTTGGTACTGTGCATGGACTCAAGATATCTCTGACCAAACCCTTGTCTAACAGTTCCTGGACTTGGTTCTTCACTTCCTCATTCTCTTGAGGTGTCAATCTGTATGTTTCTTTGTTCGACAGACTTGCTCCCAGTATCAAGTCAATATGGTGGTTGATACTTCTGATAGGTGGCAATGATTTAGGAATCTCATCCACCACTATGTTAGCAAAATTATCCAACAATTCCTGAACTTCTTTAGGTAAATCATCCATTGAAGTACTTGTAAGGATAACCTTGGGTTTCCTCACCACAACAAACTGCATATCCTTTTATTTCTTGACTTCTTTCAGGATTTCCTTCCCAATCATGAGAAGTATGCTTGTGTTGGCTTCCTCCTTCACTTTCTTCTCCTCTATTGGTAGCAACATGTGTGTCATATCATTCTTCTCCAAGGTGTATGTATTCTTCATCCCGTCATGAATGACATTTCTGTCAAACTGACAAAGTATTCCCAACAAAATATGGCATACATCCATGGGAATTACATCACATATAATTTCATCTCTATGTCCTCCTATGTTAAATTCAACCAAGCATTGTTTAGTAACCATTACTTGGTGTCCTTTCTGCAAGCATGAGACTTTGTATGGCTTCGGATGTGTAGTTGTCTCTAGCCCGAATTTCTCCACCATCTTTGTGGATACTAAGTTATCAATGCTCCCACTGTCAATTATCACCTTTCATACACTGTCCTCAGTCTTGCAAGTTGTTCTGAAGAGACTATTCCTCTGCACTGGCCTTTCAAATTCTACCTCTGGCTTCAAGAGAACCTTCCTCAACATCAGGGATCTTCCATCCTCTACTCCTTCTGCTTCAACATATCTTCTCTATGCTTCTGAAATTTGAGCTTCACCTACTCCTTCTTTCCTTTTTTCAAGACATTCCCAAGACATGTGCCCAATCTTTCCACATGCATAGCATCTTACTTCTCCTCTTCCTCTAGAAGAACTTCTTCCACCACCCTGTCTTCCTCGATAATTTTCTCCTCTTTCCAAGTGACTGTGTGGTTTTTCAGCCTCTTCCTTAGACTTGTGTGTCTTGTCATGGGTAACTCCCTTACCTCTAGTTGGGGATGGGATTTTACCTCTACCTCATTGGCTTTCTTTTCTGGCCAACTTCTCCTCTACCTTCAGTGCAAACGGATAAGCATCCTCCACTATATTTACTGATATCATGTTGAGCTCATCCTGGATTTCATATCTTAGGCCATTTATATATCTGGTAGCCTTTTCTTCATCTCTCTCCCTTTGTCCAGTTCTGATGTTCAGCCTATAGAAATCCTCTGTNTAAGCATCCTCCACTATATTTACTGATATCATGTTGAGCTCATCCTGGATTTCATATCTTAGGCCATTTATATATCTGGTAGCCTTTTCTTCATCTCTCTCCCTTTGTCCAGTTCTGATGTTCAGCCTATAGAAATCCTCTGTCTACTCCTTAACTGTCATCCATTTCTGTCTCAAGTTCTACATCTTCCTGAACAGATTGATCTGATAATCCTTGGGCATGAACTTATCCTTCATCTTGGCTACCATTCTGTCACAATTATTTATCTTATGCTTTCCTTGGATTCTCCTTTCAGCCTACAGTTCATCCCACCATAGTGTTGCATGTCCTTTTAGCCCGGTGACAGCCTGTTTTACCTTTCTTTCTTCATCGACATTTTCATAGTCGAAATGTTTTTCCATGGATCTTATCCAATCCAACATCTCTTCAACATCTAAATTTCCTTCATACATTGGGACCTCTATCTTGGCTCTGCCTCCCAATATAAAAACTACTCTTAGCAAGCGTTCTTCAGCAACATCCTCTCCTACAGCTTCTTCAACCTCTACTGCTTCACTCTCTACATCATTGGTGCCTCTAGTATCAGGTGCTCTCTTATGTGATACCTCCATCACATCTAATCTTGCATGAAGTTCTCGCATCTCCCTTTCTACCACAGGATTGGCTAAGGGTGCTTCCGCTCGTCTCCTTGGTGGCATTGTGTTGATTGTTTGTCACACACAAAGTACAACTTAGAGTTCTTCTATCTCATCTCCTTTTTCTATTGTCTCCAAGAAAAACTTTCCTCTGATACCACTTGATGGTATTATACTATCTCCTTTACCTCCTTCGCCTAAAATATACTGACAAAAAATAAGCTCTGATACCACTTGCTGCAGACTCTCCTTCTCTCCTAAGGGTTGCGCGACCTCCCGGTCTAGGATCGATCAAGAAACTGAGTCTGATTGACTCTCTGGGTCTCTTCTAGACCCCAAACCCACTTACACAGGTCCTTTCTCCAAATACGCATGTCATGTGAGACCCGTGGACCCTCTCCTGAGCATTGCTCAAACCTCAATGCAAAATGGGCGCTAGCTATTCTCTGGCTAAGACATTTCCTTTTTGTGACCATGCCTATGACCACTCACCTAATAAAAAGGCATGTCATGGCTTCACATATTGGGTCTTCGCATGTGAGTCACCCTAACTCCCGAAATGTTGATATTTCGGAGCGCCAAATCAATGGTCCATAATCCCTACAATCCAATGGTTCTGATCTCCTTTTCGCGTATCAGGACTTCGTGTTTCCTGAAGTTGGAGGACCACTCACCTCCCTCTCTCAATATCTGACCTCTCAATATCTCTCTGGGCAACCAACGGTCTAGATCTCTCCTTGATCCGATGGATTAGATCAAATCATGAACTCAGACTTCACGAGTTCCCAGAACTCCTACTTCAGATTTCCCGAGTTGTAAACTCCTGATGAGACCAGATCTACGGTTCATCTCCCTCCTCCGATCAATGACTATGATCAAATCGTGATTTCATGATTCGCGAGTTCTTATAACTCTGCCTTTGACTTCTCTGAGTCACAAGTTAGCGAAACACTAATCTCTCAACATGGGTCCCCCTTAATGGATGGTTCCGATGATTTCGGAATTTCGTAACCTCGCTCCTCCTATGTACTTTCAACACTTATCACTAGTGCACTTTACCTTGATCGGGCGGCTTTTATTCCCTTGCATTTAGACCGAATGAATGAGATCTTTCCCCCTCTGTGCTTGCTCCTTGTTGTTTGGACGCTAACCGGACAGTCCAAATCTTCCCCCCTGAGCTTACGCTTTCTTCATACATAGAAGATTTTCGAAAGATTCAAAGTCTTCGACCTTTTTCCTTCCTGCGAGTCTATTTCTTGGATCTTGTTAACACTTATGAAAAGTTTTATTCCTCCTGAGCTTGGTCTCGTGGAGACTTCGACTTCCTGTACACTCCTTGTGTTTTTGGGGGTTTCGATAACTTAGATCCTAAGGATTTATCGAAGAGAAATTTCTCTCGCCCTCCAGGCATTCTCCTTTTCTAGTTCTTCGACTTCTTGAAAATTCCCTTCGACGCTTAGTCGAATCCCATATCTGTGCACTCCTTGCACCAGATCTTGACACAATGTTCAAATTCTTGCAGACGACAGTGCATGCCTTCCACCAGTCTCTTTGCACTCCTTGCAAAGGGAAAGTTTCGTGCTATCTCTTCTAAGCTTTGGAACCAAAATAGATTCCCTCAACGCACTCCTTGCGTTCTATGTGCACACCTTGCACCACACTCAACAGAAGAGAAACAATTGAAACTTGTCCTAACATTCACAGTTCCATTTACTCATAACGAAATTCATTCATTCATTCATGGAAGAACAGTAATAGAGAATTGAAAAACAATGTCCACACCATGTATTGGATCAATTTTCCTCTGTTATATTCATATGTGAAAATGGCTATAGCTGTAATAAAAAACAAAACTGAAAAACTCAGAAATCGCCAACTAATTTGTAGCTATCTAACTTGCAACTATCTACCTTGCAACCAACCACATTTGGGCATACAAAACCTCTATTTATCTCAAAGGGATCTTAGGGTTTCCCTTGGATACTTGTCTACATCACACCCTATCCTATGACTATTTTAGTCCAGTTGCAGCCCAGATCCGGAGTGGAAACTCCCACTTCACTCGCGATCACTCAAGTGTGCCTCAAAAGACTTTTCTGGTGCTAAGTTAAGGCATACTTCAAAATGTCTGATGCAACTTCCATCGTTGAGGTTCTGTACAGATTCCCAGACACTGATAGGTCCTACTCCATGTGCTTTCCAGCGATGCTCCTGCATCACTCGGCCTGTGCACTCTTGCGGACACTGTGCACTCCTTGCATTGAAGATTTCAAGAAGGGAAAAAATTGAAACTTATGCAAATCCTAAAGATTCATTCGCATACACATGAAACACATGTACAAGTATGTAAAACATAATAAACACATAGCAACCTCATGAACATAAAAAATTGCTCTTTTGTATTAATAACAAAATGGTTATGTACAGCGTTTACAAAGGATGGACTGCAACAGAGTCTTCAATGCTTCCTCTCCTCTCTTAATATTTCTAATTTCTCATCAAATCCTACTCTAACTAATGAAAATTGATACAAATATAATTTTACAAAAGAGGGGCTCCTCAAGCCTTCCCTCCAACTACCTAACTCTCATAAATTACATTGAATTTTATTTAATTACCATCTAATCTAAATTGGATCTATAGCCAACAACCTATCATCCATTAAAGGCAACATTACAGCTTACAATAACTTCATCCTGTTTAAAGACATGGCTCAAATTTTCTTGATCCCTCAAGCATTTAATTACATTAATTTTTTTTAAATTTAGGCTAAATTTGAAAGGATCAACGCGTCCTCTTTGGGATCTTCTCCCTCATAGTGCGTGGATGTGTTGGATTTTTTGGTTCTTGAACATGTGGAGCAATGCTTCTTCATCATCAAGTCTTTCCTAGAACTCCCCTGCTTCTTACTTTTTCTCTTTGTCGCAAGAGAAACAATCTCTTCATCATCTCCATCTCCCTTCTATCTAGTTCTATGAGATCCTTCCTGTATCTCCTCCTGATTGAATTCATCCCACGATATTCTCCAGTAAGGAATATGTTCCCTACCCACCATACACTTATTCTTTCAAGGCTATCCTCACCAACTCTGAATCTGAAATGACCTCCCCAACTACATCCAACTCATCTTTCACTTGTGATACTTGGGTAAGATAGGATGCCACACTCTCACCCTTAGCCATCTTAGTATCATGCAACTTTTCCTTTAAGGCCATATTTCGATTTTCATTCTTTGCCTCATACAATTTTTTCAGTGTCTCCCACATCTCATAAGTTATCTTATTCTCAGTTAAGTGTGTGATAAGGTGGTCCTTCACTCCATCCAAAATAATCCTATGAGATTTGGATTTCTTTACCTCATGTACATCCAAAGAAATAGGGTATGTTGTGGAAACAACTACTATAGAGATCACAAAGCTCCAAAGTTTTTTCTCTCTGAGAATAGTTGACATTATGAATTTCCATTGAAAGTAGTTGGAAATCCCTTCCAACTAGTCCTCATATTTGATGCAAGAAGCCATCTTCCTTTCAATTATCCAATAGAAAACAAACCACCAAGTTTCCTCCTTCAAATCCCTACCAAAAAGTAGCACTGCTCACTGTAACTCAAAGCACCTGCTCTGATACCATGTAGAAAAATTAGCAACAAAAGTACACTAACTCCATAGGACTTTTGTTAAACACTTGGTAAACACATATTTCTATCTTAAATGAACTCTGATATGTAATAACCCATATTCAACTATATCATAATTACAAACACACATTACTAAGAAAATAACATCAGAAAATAACAATGAACAACAGTCTCAAAACATGTGTGCACACTTAGATTTTGGAAACTAGCCAGGGAACACCCCAGTATGGGGAAACCCACCAAGAGATATTTATTATCAACTTCAAGAAGTACAAAAGTTACAGCATAAACATTTGGCAGCAAGAGAAACACACTTACAGACACCCACAATTGTCCCAAAAATATTTGCCTTGAAAAACATGCCCAAAATTTTGTACTGCCTATACGACCCTGTTGAGAATAATCACCTCAAAAATAGTGCCAAATTGTTGTTGTACAGTCTGATCAGCAAGGTTGTCCTCAAACTGCCTCAATTTTTGTGCCACAAGATGCCTCAAAAATCATTCTCACTTTCCTACTGTACAACTTGTATGGATCTGTATAGTATGACCTCTCACTCATCAGTAAACTTTAGCAATTTCTCTTAGAAATTTATCTTGGGGTTTGTGCACAAGTTCTCTTGGAATCCATGCCAAATATGTTCCATTCACTTTTCTTCCAGCTCTCTCTCAAATCTCTCTTAACTTGTCTTGCACACTACCCTAGGCTTACTCTTATAATATGAAAGTGGCTTTTCACCTTCCCCATCCCTAAATCCAATGGCCAAGATCTAATCTTGCCTTTACAAGATCAAGGGACATGATTCATTCCATCCAAAATAAATCACTTAAATTTACTAAAGTTATTTTCCACTTTATGACATAAGTGCACATTATGACATAAAGTCACTTTAATAAAATATTAGAAGGTCACTTTTACAAAAAGTAACTTTAATAAAAGAGCAACTTTATTACAACTTTATAAAATGCCTATTACAAAGTCAAGTTCCTAATAGTGCAAATTGCAAGGTCACTTATGTATATAAGACAAAACATGTGGAGTATCTCCTGAGATATAAAAGCTAACATGATCTAATGACTCCATTCTCTTGTATTCTTTTTATTTTATGGTCTGTAGGAGCCCCAATCCTAGTCCTTTTCGACAAACACATTTATTTTCATCGGACTGTAAAGACTTTATGATTTTTGAGAAAATCCTAGAGAACCAATTCGGGGTTTATTTTGACTGTATATTTGAACTCTAAATATTTGAGAATAAGATATTTGAAATTGAGTCATCAAAACATTATTTTGATTCTAATGAAATACTCTTTTAAGATTCTCTGATTTTTGGGACCATTTATTTTCTTCCTATAAATGTGATCGAATATATTTCATGGATGTGATGAATGTGAGATTTGTTTTTATGTCTTACAATATATGATCTGTATATATAATTTATGCCAATTTTATGAGTGAATATTCCTATTCCTTTTCTCGGGAATTGTTTCTATGTATATTTATAAATTTTGTTTTAATTGAGCTCTAAATATTTTGGGGTTTTCTTCATAGCATTCTCCTACTTATAAATATTGTCCCAAAAATAATTTCAAGAAACATCTTTTAGAAATTTTCAAAGAGGAGTACCACCTCTATAAAAATGCAAGGGGATTCATATCCTCGTGAGGTTGTTGTTTCGGTCCTAACAGACTCAAACGTCAACATTTTTGGCAACCATACTAGGGAAAAGAATATAAAAGATGGTTTTTTACCAAAATTCTTTATGACTCAACCTCAACATGATCAACCCCAATTACAAATTTGATTGGAAAATCAAATAAGTGTTTTACACCAATTGTATGATATTGTGCTAAAAATGGCGCAAAATCAAGAAGAATAATAAATATCTTGGAAAACTCTTGTCCAAGAAGAAGAAATATAGATACCAAGGGGACAAGTACAAAGAAGATAAAATAGAAATTGAAAATGGAAAGATGTAAGGGACATATAACCGGAAGTAAAATTAAAAAGTTTCATCTTCTAGAAATTGAAGAAAATCATTTTGAAGAAAAAGAGAAAGATCCAACCATGGGTAACAAAAATGAAATTGAGGATCATGAAGAAGGACATGAATAAAGGCGTGAAAGAAATAGAAATCCAAGAAGAAGGTTTAGAGATTTCCCTCTTAACCTTCAAGGAGAACAACATCAACTTCTAACTCTTCCACGAGGAACATTGCTAGTATTTTTAGGGGATGGATAAATAGATCCCAAAATACATGGATTTATTTTTGGACATGTGTGAATTTCATTTGATAGAATATGATGATGTAATGGTAAGAAAATTCCTTCAGAATATTATTGGTCAAGCATATGAATGGTACACATCCTTTCCTACAATATCAATTGGATCATTTGATGATATTGAAACAATGTTTTTGAATATGTATGCTCCCCTGATAGCATACCATACTCTCCTCACACAATTTATTCAAATATATCTGAGAAAGAATGAAAAAAATCGATATTTTAATTTAATATTTTATAATACATTGAATAAAATTCCAGAGGAACAAAATCCAAATGCTCTGGTAATGGTTGGTTGTTATAAGAATGAGATTCCTTCTAATGTAAAGCTTGCTATCAGAAATTCACAAATTGAAAATTTACGTGGAGTAATGGAAAATGATATAGAAATGGAAGATGTTATGTTGGAAATAGGCACTAACCCTAACATCGTCCTTGGAAGACTCAAAATTCAAATGAACAATTTGGTCATTTCAAATCCAGAAGATTCAAGTTCAAGGAGAAATGAAGATCAAAAAACATGTCATACCGAAAATCAAGGAGTTGGAGGAGGTTTTTTCAAAGAAACTATCCCAAATGTAAAGAATGATCCCATTGCAGCACAAGAAACTAGACGGAGGATGGAAATAGCTCAGATGAACTAGACCATCCGACAAATGAAAAACGAAATAACAATATTGAGGAGAAATGAAAATTTCATTCCTAATCCAAGAATGCATGTCCAAGAGCAAAGGAGGAATCAATCCAAGAACATAGGATCAGGGGTGATGGTGCCATTGATTAATTCAAACAAAGGGTGCCAAGAGTACCGAATCCAAACATTGTAATATTAGAAGATATTTTTCAAGACCAAGATTATGATCAAGAGGTTGATTACATTCAAGAAGAAATTATTAAATCTGTATAGACGAATGGATGTGATTCATCCATGTATATATTTGAGTAAAATGAAGAAATAATATCTCACAAGATATTGTTGTGCGATCTAGAGCACAAGAAAATAAACCAAAACCAAAGAGAATTTGGAAAAGGGAAAAGAAAAAGAAAATGTACAAAAAGAAAGAGAAAGAATGAAGCCAAATGGAATAGAGACCAGGAAGCAAAAATTGGTTATAAATCAATCAAAGAATCCTCCTCATATTACATACCATATAATAAATGATATTTCAAAATTAAGAATTACTTTTCCATTTATGGAAGTTGTGAAAATTCCCCAGCAGAGGAAAAATATTCTTAAATTTCTAGGTGAACCCATCCATAGAATGGAATTTGTTGCATCAGGTTCAAGGAAACAACAAAGTAATCTAAATAGAACTAAAGGTAAGGTCCTGCATTTGTATCTCACAATAGAAAATCATGATGTTGTCCTTCAAAATTGCATGGTTGATACATGAGCCACAAATAACATCATGCCATTATTATTCATGGAAGCATTGGGGATGGGTTGTACAAAGTACTATGAAACTGGTGAAAGAATTTATGCCATAGACTCAAGAAAAGTCCATGCACATGGATAAATCAAAGATTTATATGCCTTGATAATTGTTTCTCCACATATCACAATTGTATTCACAATCATAGTTGTTGATCTTCCTCTAGCTTATGGAGTGGTTCTTGGGAGAGATTGGTCTGCACTGATTTGGGGGTACATCATAGATGATGGAAATTGTGTGATTTTACCAAAGAAGGATGGAACAATGATGAGATTTCCATGTCAACCAAGAAAACCTTTCTCTTCCAAGAAAAAGGACAATGAATTGATGCAAGGCTATGTCAATGTTGGAATGGGGAATTATGCCATGCTGGACCAAGAACAACATGATGTTTTAGAAAGCAAGGAAGAAAATTCTTTCAAAGGATTTTGGAGAATATCTTTTGATGGTGCATATTCCTATTTAGGAAGTGGTGTTGGAATTGTATTTAAAGATCTGAATGCGTGTATAGAACCACATGTCATAAGATTGGAATTTCCCTGCACAAATAATGAAGTAGAATATGAGGCTTTGATCCAAGGGATGATCTTGGATCTAGAAATAAAAATTGAACATTTGATTATAGCTAGTGATTCTGAACTAGTTATAAATCATGTTACTCAAAAATATAAAATAAAAAAAGAGAGGCTAAAATTGTATGCAAAGAGAGTAAATGAATTGATGGTTCATCTAGTTTGTTTAATATATCTTTCGTCCCAAGAGAGAGAAATAAAAAGGCTGACTCTTTGGCATTTGTTGCATCATTATTCAATCCAGATGATTTTCAAGACAAGAACACTTTTCAAGTAAAAGGAATCTACAGGCCCTTGGTTCTTGACAATCAAGAATACCTTTCAATTATTTGAGAATGATGAAGAGTTGAATGAATTTTTGGCCAATTTAGGATAAGTTGAAGAAATAATTCAATCAATTCCAAAAAATTGTATTAAATTAGAATTTTTATTTTCTCAAGATGATCGGACCAAAATATGAAAGAAGAAGAGTCTATACAAAAGATACAACAAACTCAAAAGATAAATATTGGTACTAAAACTTCTCCTAAATATGTAAATCTTGGAACCAATTGTATACCAAAAGAATTTGTTCAATATACTGCTTTGTTTAGAGAATACTTTGATGTTTTTGCATGGAGTTATGATGATATTAAAGCATATGATAAAACATTTTTCAACACATTGTACCTCTAAAAGAAGGTACCAATCCATTCAAACAAAATATGAGGATAACAAATGACAAGTTAAAGCCTTTGGTGAAAGTAGAACTTGAAAAGTTGAGAAAATATGGGATAATTTTTCCAATTAGACATTCAAAATGGCTATCTAATCCAGTGATTGTAAGAAAACAAAAGTGGAGAAATTCGATAATGTGTTGATTTTCGATATCTAATTAAAGAAATTATAAAAGACAACTATCCTTTGTCAAATAAGGAAATGTTAATCCAACAAGTAACTGATTTAGCTCTTATGTCTATGCTAGATGAATTTTCAGGATACAATAAAGTTCTTGTTGTAGAGGAAATAGATTAAAGACTGCATTCATTACACCATGGAAGATATATGCCTATTTTTGAATGCCATTTGGATTAAAAAACATTGGAGCTACTTTTTAGAGGGACATGGATCATGCTTTCAAATATTTAATTGGGAAATTCATGGATGACTACCAAGATGATCTTAATGTATATTCCAAAATAAGAGAAACATATTGATCACTTAAGAGAAGTTTTTGAAAGATGTAAAATATTTGGAATATCTTTAAATCCCAAGAAATTTGTATTTGTTGTTTTTGAAGGAAAATTATTGGGACATATACTTAGCAGGGAGGGGATTTATATTGATCCTAAGAGAGTAAAGGAAATTAATGAATTGAATCTGCCAACATCAAAAAATAAGTCCAATCATTCTTTGGTAAAATAAATTTTGTGAGAAGATTTGTACCAGATTATGCAACATTAGTTAAATCGATAAATTTGTTGCTAGAGAATGATTAGAGATTTGAATGGATTGAATATATTCAACGAGATTTCAATAACATCAAACATGTAATTTCAACTACTCCAGTATTAATAAGGCCAAATTTTAATAAAGATTTCATCATATACTCTTTTTCCTCAGAAGAAACTATTGCCTCAATTTTAACACGGAGAAACAGTAAAGTAGAAGAACTCTCGATAAGATTCATGAATAAAACTATGCATGATTATGAATTAAAGTATTCGGATATAGAAAAGCAATAACTTTCCTTAGTAAAGGAAGTAGCTCATTTCAGGACTTATATTTTATCTTCTCATGTTATAGCATATGTTGCTTCTTCTCCAATAAAAATGTTTCTCAATTAACAATTAAGAGAAGAAAAATGGGATAATTGGCTTGCTAAAATCCAAGAGTATGATATTGAAATCAAACCACTACATGCAATTAAGGGACGGGGATTGTGTAAGCTTATTGTTGGAAATGATTCATTAAATGGGTGTGTATCAGTCACAATAGGAGGATCTACATCAACTTCAGATTGGTATAAATATATCATTTTTTACTTAAAATCAAGACAATTTCCAATTGGCATGTCATCAAAAGAAAGGAGGGCATTTAAAATGAAATCAAATCAAATCAATATGTACTAGTTTCTCAAATATTATTTCGCAGAAACTTTGACGGAATGTTGTTAAGATGTGTAGATGTGACAAAAGTTCAAGAATTAATTAAAGAATTTCATGAAGAAGTTTGTGGTGGTCATTTTGTACCAATAGCTACTACACATAAGATAATAAGAGTTGTTTATTATTGGAAAGCAATTTTTAAAGATTCATATTCATAAATAAGAAAAAGCATGTCTTGTAAGAAATTTTCAGGAAAAATAAAAAGGGATGCAACACATTTGCATCCTATATCAGTAGAAGAACCATTTGCATAATGGGGACTTGATGTTGTTGGACCAATAAACCCAAAATCAAGTAAACTCCATTTATATATTCTCACTACTACGGATTATTTCAGAAAATGGAAAGAAACAGTACCATTGAGAAAATCAGATTTGGAAGAACTTACAAAATTTCTTAAGGATATTTTTTATCAAGATTTGGAGTTCTTGAGAAATTATTAATACAATGGATCAAATTTTATTGGATCAAAATTTACAAATTTTTGTGGAGAGTTTGACATTTTAATGGGGAAATCATCTAATTGTTATCCTCAAGGAAATGGCATGGTTGAATCTACAAATAAAACCTTAGTTCAAATCCTCAAAAATACTATTGATCAAAATCAGAAGAACTAGAATTTAAAATTAACAGATGCATTATGGGTGAGTAGACTAACACCAAAGGATAGCATTGGGACATCTCCATATATTTTGGTGTATGGTAAAGAAGCAAGAATGCTAATCAATTTGGAAATAAATTCTTTAACATATGCAGTAAATATTGAGGATTTAGAAGAAGTCTCACCACTACATAAAAGGTAAAATCAACTCATCAAACTGGAAGAACAATGAAACGAAGCATTGCATAAAATGAATCAAAGGTAACAAAGTGTCAAAACATATTTTGATCAAAGGACAACAATGAAAAAATTTTAAAAATGGGAACTACTACTAGTCTGGAATAAAGATACAGAGAAATCCTCTATGCATACAAAGTTTGAAGCATTATGAATTAGGCCTTATATCATCGAAAAAATATCGGGGTACAATTCTTATCTGATCAAGGACATGAAAAGAACAATGCAGGCATATCCAGTCAATGGCCAACATCTTAAAAAATTATTTCCTTATTCAATATTTTCCCTCACATGTACATAATTTTTGTTTTGTTGTACATCCTATTTAATATTTTCATTTGTTTTACTAACTCCATGCCCAATAGGAAATATTATGGATTCTTGGTAACCCGCAAGGGGTTACCATCTCACAGTTGGATCCAGCTGTTGACCCCTATATGTTTTTTTTCTCTCACTTTTCCACAGTTATTAAATTTCTTGTTTTGTCGCGGTCCCATATGTTTTTCCACAATATATGTTTGTTATGTAAAACACACCTTTATTTTCTTTGGTATACAAATTGTACCATACTTATTTGTTTTTCCATATATTAACGGGTTTGCGGGTCAAAAAACTCACAGGTGCATCCTTTCATCTTTTCACAAGTCTGTTGCCACTGAAATGCACTTAATACTTCCACGTTACCCATAAATTCCAACACTTAGTTTTTCTTTTTTATTATTCTCTCTTTAATTGTGGGCCAATGGACTAACAAACTTGTTTTATTTTCTAACTGATCCTTGTGAGTCTAACCAGCATATACCATTGCTTAACCATTTTCTCATATCAAGTTCTTATACCAAGCCTTTATTATTACTACTATTGACACTTGGCCATTTTATGACTCGTGGCGGGTTGGCAGACTTGTTGGCTCATATAAACATTTCTTCCATACCAGACTCCTTGCCATGATGTGTCCCTACTCTTTCACACTTCTTGATTTATATTTAATGTTGATTCTATGGACTCAAGTGCTAATTGAATTTCAAAAAAGGTCATTATTAATGACATATTTCTTGAGGAAATCACATTTAATTCATATTAACTATTGCATCAAAAAGAGAACTCAAGTAGTATTATCAAGCAATATCTCATCAATATTTCAAACAGTGTTACAAAGAAGTTTTCCAACCTGGTTAAGATGGGCAAGAGAAAAAAACAAATTTGTGGAGATACCTTGAATTTGTTCACCCGAAAAGATCACAACTTTCATTAGTCAAGGTCCTATTGGTATCAAGAAACTTTACCAAATAGAGACAACAAAAAAATTTGGACGTCAGGAATAACTCTTGTTGGGTGTGTCCCTGAGGTTTTTGACTCCATAGAGATAGTCAGTTGGTGTGTAGACAAGTTCGTTCAGAATCGGAGGACAATTCCATTTCAGAATGATTCTCCTATCTCTTTACACCAACAATTTTCAAGAAGTTGTTGAAATTACCAGAGCCAACTCTCAGGTATAAATGAGACAAAGCTAGAACTTTTCTCAAGGGAAGGAATAATGGAATAGAGCTTATGCAATAATATTTGCACACCCTGCAACAATGCCACAAGATTTGTCTAGAATTCAGATTAGTTCCTTGAAAGACCCATACCGATCAATTTCATGGATTTTTATTAGAATCACTCGTCAAGAGTATACAACGACCATGATGAAAACCCCCACCACCACTTGGGACCCACTGACCTGTCGATCTAAGGATCGTCCAATTTGGGAGCTGGATCAGCTCATAGGTTCCCACTGAACCTTCAATTTCACTTCCATAGGCCTTTTACCTCTCTTTTTAGGCCTAAATTACCTTTCAGAGGATTGTGACAAGTCAAGGGAGAAATCCACATGATCCTGGGATTAAAACCATGGGAAAATTCTCCAAACTCCAAATAATTCGGCACTTCGGAGCCTCTAAGCTTCAGAAGTCTCAAGAGACAAAAAATGTGCTCCCCCCAAATGATAAATTAGTGAAGCGTTGAACTCCCTATGGGATCGATGGATCTAGATCTCCACTAAAACATACAATCGTAAAAGTCTTCAGTTATCCAGGCTTCAGGATCTTTCAAATCACCTCCCTCATAATCTCTCGGAGTAGCGAACCGTGAATAATATCAATGACAAATCAACAAATCCCGGACATTGGTAGACAGACAACCCATATTTATTTCAGGATTTAGGAGTCTGGGTGGTTTCCCATTGTAGCTCTGTGTAACCCTACAAAGGTCGAACTAATAGAGTTGAGATGTGCCCTCCATGTGCCCCTTCGTTGATCAACGATGAAGGATCACTCCATCCTTTAGGCCTCTGGGAACCTCTGCACCAACTACTTCACAAATCCTTTGAATTTCTTGATCCCTAAATTTCCTGATCTAGTGGCATGTGTCCTCAATGGTGGACGACCCCGATGAACTTTGTCCTTCAAGTCTTCTTGGATTCTCAACACCCACTCCCTTTTGGACTTATGAATTTTGGAATTTTGTCGATGAAGATCAATGACTCTCCTCCTCCAGGAAATCAATAGTCACAATGAAATCTGGGACTCTGAACTTCGAGCGCCTTGGCTCCTCCAACTTACTATCCCTTCGAATATCGAATTTTTGAAGGGATTATCTGCATGCCACGTGTCTACTTATATCAACAACCATGATTGAATATCGACCTTCAGAAGTCTTTCACTCTTGAATATCCACTCCTAATCTCCTCTGGAGTGCTAGTCCATCAAGAATACACGATATACTAACATGTGCCCTCGAGAAATGGACGACCACGATTAGCTTTGGCCTTCGAGACTATCACAAAGAATTTATACTCGAAATTTTCAACACTTTTTATCAGTATCGGCCCTATGCACTCCTTGCATGGTTCTTTCACAGAGAAATTACACTCGGAAGAGTATATGTGCACACCTTACACTCTCTCTGTGAAACTTCCCTCTATCTCTTCTGAGCTTCAGAGTCCTATCAATGACTCCCGACCTATGCATTCCTTGCTTGGTTCTGTGCACTCCGACACTAACTCTCCTCTGAACTTGAAATTGCTCAGACTTCTAATGGACTAGACCCTTTTCTCCTTATCAATTTCTTGTTCCCTCCTAGAACTCTATGCTCTGTCTTATGAGCTTATCAACTTGAAATATTTGGCCTTTGGCGCACTCCTTGCACTTGCCTTCCAAACTCGACTAACACTTGAAAAAATGTCGTCTTTGTGCACTCCTTGCACTCTGAGCTTCTGAGAGACTCAGTCTTGAATATTTTTCTGAAATTATTTATGCGCCCTCCTTGCGCTTCTATGTAGACTTGCATTGCTTCTCCTCAGAGTATTCAGTAACTTTGGTGTGCTTCTCTTGCACTACTCCTTCTAAGATTTATGATTCTAGTGTGCCCACCTGGAACACTCTTCCTTGAACTCAAAACAAAGTCTAAAACACACTCCTTGCGTTGGCTTCACAGAGTTTTCAACACTCTAGTGTGCACTCCTTGAACAAGCCTAAAGGCCTAGAACACTAAAAAAAATTGTAGATAGAGAATTTATATATACTCCTACAAAGGGAAATAAATATGCACCCATGGAATCTAACAACATTCATAAAACACACACAGAAAACACTCAATAAACACATTCAGAAACAACCATAGAAACACACAGAAATCTCATGGGCAAGAAAAACTGCTTTTGAGTTAATTTGAATGATTTGTACAAGGTTTACATGACTGGACTGCAACTAAGTCTCAATTCTTTCTCTCCTCTCCTCTCTTGAGCTCCCTAACATTCTCACTCCTGAGCTTCCAACCGGAAAACACAATGAATTTTTAAAACAATGAGATCTTTACAAAGGAGGGGCTCTCGAGCCTTCCTCCACCTATTTGCATTAATTTTCATTGAATTGCCATCTAGTATGAATCGGATCTAGATCCACCTGCTTGTCATCCATTAAAGGAAACTCCACTCATTACATAACTCAGTCTATCAAGCACATGGGATCAACATTTCATGAGCCTCCAAACATTAACTTGCATTTAATTACATTAAAATGTTTGGGTTGGGCTCAAATGGGGAGGGTTGGTATACTCACCCATACAGGAATTTGTTTCCTCCTTACAGTATAGCGATGTGTTGGCTTATTGGCATGATGTGGAGTGATGCTCCACGCATCATACTCCTATAAAAATTATGAGCTCCACATGTCCGATACTCGGTTTGAGATCCTCTGGGGTCCTATATTTGAATTTGGAGTTGTCCATCTGCTCCTCTACTTTGTTGTTGTTGTAGGCTCTCCATTGGTCAGCTTCCATATGTTTTTTACGGCCTCCTGCATTGATCTCAACATTAGCCTTATAATTTCTTCTATCACCTTAACCGTTGGTCCTCTTGGATACCGGCTCTTCTTTTAGGTAATAATACTTTCTGATGAACAGCATCTCCTCTGCTTCACCACACACTTCGATGGGCAGATATTTCCAATATCCCACGTTGATTTCATCACCTTTGGCCTCAATTTTCCACTTCACTGTAGACTCAAATTTTGTAGCCATGCTACCGAGTTGTTTCTAATCTATCTCCCCTAATAGTTTTGTTTCTGTCAGTTCCTCTCCTTATGTTGGTACAATTCGATCTTCATCCAGCTGCTCCTCAGGATGGAATTTCTCCTTACTCTACATGACCACATCCCTCTGGTAGTATTTCTCTATCTGCTGGATTGTCTAACCAATCCTCCATCATATTCAAATATTTCTCCCACTAAGTGAGCATATGATTTGTGTGCTCCTCTTGCTTCATATCCAGGGAAGATTCTAATATCTGCTCTTTCTCCTCCATGAAAGACTTTTCTATCTCTCTCTCGTTTGTTGGACCTCTTTCTCCTCCATGAAAGACTTTTCTATCTCTCTCTCGTTTGTTGGACCTTCAATATGTGCACTGGCCTCGACTGGGTTGCTTGGAAAGAATATTTCGATTCCTACAATGATCATAACACACCTATGATCCTCCTCTA
The DNA here is from genome assembly GCA_010110895.2 of Picea sitchensis. Lineage (NCBI taxonomy): Eukaryota > Viridiplantae > Streptophyta > Pinopsida > Pinales > Pinaceae > Picea > Picea sitchensis. The sequence goes on along the minus strand of SNQJ01S0005441.1, from coordinate 74,808 downwards.
TCAACACTCCTTTTTTATCCAAACTCTCCTCTAATTTCATGAGACTCTCAGATATCCTCATCTCCTCTTCGTTTCCCACCCGACAATATGAAATTTCATTTCTTCCCTCTCGACAGTCTATGAGATCTCTAGCCGATCTCTTCTCCTCCTCATCATTGAGGTCTTCTCCAGTCTCTGGCTCACAAATGCAAACCATCTTCTCCTCCGTGTCACTAAGGTTTTCAACCTCCCTCAGCCACCTCCTCAATATATGTCGTTGCCTCTGGGAAACCATCTGCAGTATGGGCCACTTTTCCTTCTTCTTCATGGGCCATTCATACCTCCAGCTTCCTCTCGCTTCTCGCTACATCTTTAACATCATTTGATCGAGATGTTCTCGGACCTCCTTAATCTCCTAATCCATTTCCTGGCTACTCATCTTCTTAAGGTCTTTTCTCTAACCCTTCTTATAGCCTTCAGTAGCCATTTTTCTTCCTCTACCTCAGCTAATTTCTAGCTCTGATACCATTTGATGGTATCAGATAAAAAAATTCTCCTGCCTGCCACCTGTAAATAAAATCAGTAGCTCTGATACCACTAGATGCAGACCCCCACCACCTCCTAGGGCCTGTTGACCTCACGGACTAAGGATCATCCAATTCAAGAGCTGGGTCAGCTCACAGGTTCCCACTGAACCTTCAATTTGACTTCCACAGGCCTTTTCCCTCTCTTTTCGGGCCTAAATTACCTTTCAGAGGGATGTGACAGATCATTAGAGAAATCCACATGACTTTGGGCTTGAAACCATGGGTGAATTCTCCAAACTCCAAAGAATTCGGGACTTTAGAGCCTCCAAGATTATGGAGTCTCAGCAGACATACAACATACTCCCCTCGAATGGCGAATTAGCGGAGCACCAAAATCCTTGTGGGATCGATGGCTCTAGATCTCCATTGAAATCTATGGTCGCAAAAGTCTTCGATTATCTAGGCTTTGAAAGCTTCCAAAGAACCTCCCTCCTATTCTCCCGAAGTATAAGACTGACGAATAATATCAACGACAGATCAATGGCTCTCGAGCGTTGGCAGAAAGACGACCGAGATTTTTTTTGGGCTTCAGGAGCCTAGGTGGATTCCTGTTGCAGCTCTTTGTAACCCTATGGAGGTTGAATTAACGGATTTGATATCTTCCCTCCATGTGCCCCTTCGTTGATCGACTACCAAGACTCACTCCGGCCTTTGGGCCTCCAGGAACCTCTACACCAACCACTTCACAAATCCTCTGAAGTTCCTGATCCCCAAATATCTTGATCTGGCGCTGAATTTCCTCAATGATGGATGGCCCCGATGAACTATGTCCTTCTGGTCTTCAAGAATTCTCAACAGCCACTCCCTTCCAGACTTACAAATTCTGGAAGTTTTTTAATGAAGATCAATGACTCTCTTCCTCCAAGAAATCAACAGTCATGATGAACTCTGGGGCTTCGGACTTCAGGATCTCTGGCTCCTCCAACTTACTATCCCTTCGAATAATGAATTCTTAAAGGGCCTATCCAACTGCCATGTGTCTACTCAGATCAACAGCTAGGATTTAATTCCTGCCTCCGGGCCTTCGTAAGTCTTTCACTCTCGAATCTCCACTCTTAATCTCCTCTGGAGTGATAGTCCATCAGAATACATGATATGTTAACACGTGCCCTCAGGAAATGGATGGCCATGATTATCTCTAACCTTTGATACTTTGGGCGATTGCGCTCGCCAACACTTACCTCCTCCCAAATGCCGAAATTCCAAATTTCTCCTCCTCTCTTCCATGCATCCCTATCCCATATCAATGGTTGGGATAAGTTCCCTCTTCAAGACTTTGGAAAGTTTCAACATAAACCACAACGACTTGCATTTATCCTCTGGAGTATCTATCCTCTGAAATGCAGGATCTCCTACCATGCATCCCTCAAACTGACAATCCATATCTTCTTCTCTATTTGGAGCTTCAAAACATTCTCCCTGCTGCATTGTATAACCTCGTCCTTCCGGAGTGTCAGTTCTCCTGACTCACGGATCTCCTGGCACATGTTCCTTTCAATTTAACAACCCATATATACTTTAGGCTTCGGTACTTCGTTATTCCCTACTCCTTTGTGCTCTGAAACACCCAAATGTGTGAAGTTCGAAGGACTTCCATTGTTGTTCCCCACGCAACTCCACTAGATCTGATGGTTGTCGGATTTTCTACGAATTTCTGAACGAATCTCATCCGTTGATCTACATTCCTCACTAGCTCTTCCTCTGATTTCGGCATGAGACTTATGTCAAACATGTGAATTCTTGAAGACTCACTGAGTTATCCCCCAGGCTACTTCTCCAGATCTAAGAGACCTGGATGATTCCGCTCCTCCTGAGCTAATATTCATCGCTATCCCTCCTGATCTTGTCCACTCAAGGTGATTCAAACCTTGGACACCTCCTCTAAGCACTTTAAAACTATTTGGACTTAGAAAAAATTTTAGGTCTCCTCCTCTCAACACTTGTGGCCGCTATCTCTTCTGAGCTTTGAGATTCGAAGGGTTTTGAACCCTGACACACGCCTTGCGTTGTTCCTCAAACTTGACGTCTTGAAGGACTTCTCTATATGAACTCCTTTCACTCACCTTCCTTATAAATTTTCAACACTTTTTATTAGTTTCGGCCCTATGCACTCCTTGTATGGGTCTTTCACGGAGAACTTATACTCGAAAGAGTATATGTGCACACCTTGCACTCTCTCTACAAAACTTCCCTCTATCTCTCTTGAGCTTCAGAGTCCTGTCAACGACTCCTGGCTTGTGCACTCCTTGCATGGTTCTGTGCACTCCAAAACTAACTCTCCTCTAAACTTGAAATTGCTCAAACTTCTAAGGGACTCGACCCTTTTCTCCTTATCGAATTATTGTGCCCTCCTGGCACTCTGCGCTCTGTCTTATGATCTTGTGAAATTGAAATATTTGGCCTCGGGCGCACTCCTTGTGCTTGCCTTCCAAACTCGACTAACACTTGACAAAGTGTATTATGTGTGCACTCCTTGCACTCTGAGCTTCTGAGAGACTCATTCTTGAAGATTTTTCTGAAATTCTTTTTGCGCCCTCCTTGCACTTTTGTGCAGACTTGCATTGCTTCTCCTCAGAGTATTCAGTAACTTTGGTGTTCTTATATTTCTCTACTACTTCTAGTATGTATGATTCTGGTATGCCCACTTGGCATTCTCTTCCTTGAACTTGAAACAAAGTCCAAAATACACTCCTTGCATTGGCTTCATAGAGTTTTCAACACTCTGGTGTGCACTCCTTGCACAAGCCTAAGAGCCTAGAACACTCAAAAGAAATTTAGATAGATAATTTCTATCTATTCCTGCAAAGGGAAACAAATACAAATCCATGGCATATAACAACATTCATAAAACACACACAAAAAGCACTCAATAAACACATTCAAAAACAACCATAGAAACACACAAAAATCTCATGGGCAGGAAAAACTGCTTTTGTATTAATTTGAATGCTTTGTACAAGGTTTACAAGACTGGACTGCAATTGAGTCTCAGTTCTTTCTCTCCTATCCTCTCTTGAGCACCATAAAGCGCTCACTCCCAAGCATCCTAATGAATTTTGAAAACAATGATCTTTTACAAAGGAGGGGCTCTCGAGCCTTCCTCCACCTACTCGGATTCATTTTCATTGAATTTCCATCTAGTTCGAATCGGATCTAGATCCACCTAATTGTTAGCCATTAAAGGTGACTCCACTCATTACAATAACTTTTCCTATCAAGCACATGGGCTCGACCTTCCCTAAACCTCCAAACATTAACTTACATTTAATTACATTGAATTTTTTAAATTTAGGCTCAAAATGAGAGGGTTGGCACCTCTCTTCCCTTGGAATTTGTTCCTCCTTGTGTGTTGATGCAATGGCTTTCTGGAGCTTGGTGAGGTTTATCGATGCTCCTGCATCAGACCATCCCTCGGTTAGACCTATATATTTTACATTTCACAGTCCATGAAAATGCTATATTTCATTGGGAAACAACTATATCTAATGAAGTCTCTGCAAAACTAGTGAATTTCAAGAGTGAGAAGAAGTTCTACATGGATTCTTATTTGATATTTTCCATTACATTCTATCACATTTTCAAAGGATTGAACATTGCAAAAAGGGTTAATTGCAAGGTCAACCCAGTAACCATGTAGTACCAAGCCCCATGGAGACAAAAGGATGTTCATTATTTCTATGAAGTTTATAATGATTTCATGTCTACATTTAAGAAACTGGTTTTCATAGAGAATACCTCCATATTGTCATCGGAAGCATTTCCTTTTCTAGATACAAAGGGGATTTTGGAAAAAAATGGATGATTATAATATTATTAGAATTTTGTGTTCTCATGAAAAATCCCTTTTTCTCCCATATTATGTACTAGATAGATTATTTGTTACAGAAGTAGAAAGATAATACAAGTTATGGTTCCATTTTTTTATGAAAAAAGGAAGAAACGGTTCGTCCCCTTTCCATTAAAATTTGGTGAAATTCGGTTGAGGGGAATTGATAAAATTAATGAATTTGCTTCCTATCTTGACCACTATAGTTTAATATTTGCATAAGAGATTAAGGGTTTCGATCCTAATCGCCTATTTCACAATCATATGGTATCAGTTAGAATTAGTCCTACATCAGTTAGTACCCTCATATTTGGAGAAGAAGAAGGCGATAGCCATGACCCTCCTATTTGAGATATTGAGAAAAAAAAATATGGTGATATAGAAACTATTGTAAGTACCACATAGCATTACAAGCAAAAAGGAAAACCCTTCGGTGAAATAAGTGTCCAATATCCTATTGTTTCTCATTAAATTTTCCCACGCAAAGTAAATTCTTAGTCTGTAGCATCTCAACAAAGAAAATCCTCAACAAATAATTTAGCTGATGGTGGTGAGAAAAAACCTCCCCAAGGAAAAATGGAAAACCATCACAAGTTGAAAGTGAAAAGAAAAAGAACTAGTTCTCAACAAGAAGAGGAAGAACACATACCTGAAAATGAAATTCATCTTGAAGATATTATTTTAAATGTTTCTATCGAGAATATCCAATTTCCTGATGAAGAAGAGCGAGTACAAGAGAACACACAACTTGTTGTTGAACTTGTCATCCAGGATGAAATCTTCTCATATGAAGAAACTTTCTTTGTACATAATGCATTGTTTGATAAATCTTCCAAAAAAATAATTTTCAAAAGAACTTCAAAGAATAAAAAGGGAAAATATCATTCCATAATTGATCTCAAAGATATACCCACGTCTAAATTATCTTCAATTCACGGAGTTACAAGAGATGCATTATATGTGGCCATAATTGATATGGAAGCAAAAACTTCCAGGCTTAAAGAAAGAATGAAAGAAATGGAAGTGACTTTTATGCCTCCACCTATATTAGACACCCATGTTTCCATGGTCCAACCTGGTGGAATCTTTCAGAGAACCCCAGAATCAAGTTTAAGATTGAGAGGAGCCTCAATTTTACTTATGTCTACCTAACATTTTGTTGAAGAAAACATAAAGAAAACAATGTCACTCATTTTAAATACATGGGATTTAGAAAAACGTTTATATTCTCTCAATGTTAGGATACAAAATACCAAGAAATATTTGAACGCAGACATAGAAAATGATGAAGGATTTCTCAAAGATGGAGTTTCCATGTTCACTGCAAACATTTTGGCAATGACATAAAAAAGACGAAAACAAGAAGATTTTCCTTATCAAATTCATATAAAGAAATTAAAAGCATGTTGGATTCAAATAATTAATATATTAAGGGGACTTTTAAGTGAACTTAATGATCTAACGTGCAAAAATACTGAGGAATATTCAAAATTAATTGGGCTAGATATTGCGGGCACTACTATTGAGGTATTAGATCCAAAGTTGATAGAAAATTCAATGCTCCTAACTAGACAACAATTTGAGGAACATGTTGAGACTTTGAAAATATTATTGACAGAGAAATTTGACAGTATGGTAGAATACAATAATGATGACATTGATAGTTGGTTAGTGGAATATACAAATAGGAGTGAAGATATTCATACCACATTACAAAATTTATCAATCGACTTTAGAGAAATTGAAAATGAATTATTTAATATCAAAGGAAAGCAAGAGGTGAATGTTGCTCCCATAAGGGAATATATTGAAGAATGGTTAAAAAAGACTTTAATCAAGATTATCGAGGGCCCAACAGAAGAAGTTAATATCGGTCATATAACCACAATAAACAAAGATACAAAAAGCACATCAACAACCAAATGAAGTCATGAGAGATTCATCATAGTAAGTGCAAAGATCACATTTATTCTCAAAATTTTCTCTTTCATATCAGAAATCATCCAGTTATGTTTATTCTTTACTTGAAGATCATAACCGATTTTTTATATTTTCTCTCTATTTTTCTCTCCAKGTTCAACCTTGCTTTTTCCTTGATCCAACAACTCCATTCTCTTCTCTTCTTTTTATTTTATGGTGCGCAAGAACCCCAATCCCAGTCCTTTTGGACAAACACATTTGTTTTCATCAGACTGTAAAGACTTTATCATTTTTTAGAAAATCCCAGAGAACCAATTCCGAGTCAATTTTGACTGTATATTTGAACTCTAAATATTTGAGAATAAGATATTTGAAATTGACTCATCAAAATCGTATTTTGATTCTAATGAAAGACTCTTTTAAGGTTCTCTTATTTTGGGGACCATTTCTTTTCTTCCTATAAATGTGATTGAATATATTTTATGGATGTGATGAATGTGAGATCTGTTTGTAGTTCTTACAATATATGATCTGTATATATTATTTCTACCAATTTTATGAGTAAAGATTCTTGGTCCTTTTCTCAGGAATTGTTTATGTGTATATTTATAAATTTTATTTGAATTGAGCACTAAATATTTTGGGGCTTGCTTCATATCATTATCCTACTTATAAACATTGTACCGAAAAGAATTTCAAGAAAGATCTTGTTGGGTATGTGTTATATTCTTTGCACGAGTAATAGTGTTGGGAAACGTGTCACATTTTTTGCCTCGTTTTTCGTGTTGCCTCGATTTTTGTGTCCATTGTTGGGAGGTTTTTTGACACATGGTTTTTGCCGATGGTTTTCTATTTCCAGTTAAGGAATTAGGGTTGTTGACTAATCTAGGTCATTGGGTTAGGGTTTTGGATGGCGTTGGCTCCTATATGTATATTGTATTGTAAACAATGTATCACTATGAATGAATATAGAATATGTTGGTTTTCCTAGTTTGGGTTTCCAGGGAAACATCTTTGTGTAATGTTTGTATTTTCCATTGTATATTTTTTGTTCTTTTACTGAAAATCTGTTTGCAGTAAATATTGTGCAAGGTTAAAATCTACATTTGGTATCAAAGCTTTGTTGGCTTCAGGGGGATGCCTTTGTGGTTAAGGGTTTGACTTGGGACTGTGATAAGCCTTATTATAGTGGGAGATCTGTGGTATTGATTTTTTAGGTGAAATGAAATGGCAAGCAATTCAAAAATGGAGATCGAGAAGTTTAATGGGAAATTTTTTTAGCTGTGGAAGCTCAAGATAAAAGATTTGTTGGTGGACATTGATTAGTGGATCGTGGTAGATCTAGGTACTGCACCTATAGGAACTTTAGTAGATGACTGAAAAAAGTTGGATCAAAAGGCGAAGAGCACAATCCAACTGTGTCTCTTAGATTCAGTATTACTGAATGTGTCAGAGGAAGCTACAACCAAGGATTTATGGGATAAGTTGGGGAAGTTATATCATTCTAAGTCCCTAGTAAATAAATTATTCATGAGAAATAAGATGTATAACCTGAGGATGAGAGATAGAGACTCATTGGCAGAGCATTTGAGTGTCTTCAATACTGTGGTAAGTCAGTTAGTATATGTTGAGACTACAATTTCATATGAAGATAAGTGTATCAGTTTACTGTGTTCTTTACCAAACTCGTGGGATAGTCTGTTTGTGGCCATAGGTAGTAATACAACTTCCTTCAGGTTTGATGAAGTGGTCTCATCTTTTTTGTCGGAGGAGATGAGACGAAATAATATGGAAGGACAGAGCACATACACATTATTTGCAAGAGGACTCTCCCAGGAAAGAAATAGATCTAAGTTATCAAGTGGGAGATCTAATTCTAAGGGTAGATCTAAATCTCCTGGAAATTTTGTAAAGGTATGTTGGAGATGTGGAAAAGAAGGGCACTACAAGAAGTAGTGTAGATCCAAAGTTGAGAAAAAGAAGGGATTTGAAGAATCTCCTTCTACAGAAGAAAATACCTCCAAGGAAGAAGGAGGGGATGTGCACTTGGCTTCTTCAAGCACACATGAAGATCATGAGGTATGGTTGGTGTTGTCACAAGAGTTGACTCTAGGTTGTAATAGAGCCAAGCCTTAGCACATTTTAAAAAGAAAAAGTTATTTATTGTTCAAAACTTGACTTGGGTTGCAGCAAGCCAAACCCTGAAAATTGATTTTGAGTGCACTTCTGACCTAATACACTCAGAGATAGTTTCTCTCAACAGACAAGGTCTCTTTATTCGGGAATATTCAATACTTATAGTAAGAAGGCCAGATTTCTTATTAGAAAATATTTTTTAATCAGGTTGGGGGTTGATCCAGGAAAACAGTCCATTGGGCATGGAGTCAAGTGAAAACCACAGAGAGGAGATCATAGCGGTGATCGCATTACTTGCAGAAAATGAGGCAAAGTAAGTCTATCTTTCAACTATAAATAATCATGACATAATAGCAGAAAAAGGAAAAGAAAAGGTCATCACAGCGAAAGCATCTATCAAGGATGAATTTCCACTACGACTTTGGAAGAAAAAATTGAAGGTTGATGGCTAAATACAGAGCACTTATCTGGAGTGAATTCTGAGTAGTCATCATTCAAAACAGAACATTTATCAACTGCATGTAAGGAGCATGTAAAATGAATTCCAAACATATTTTAACTCAGCCAATAAAAGAACAGATAGATAATATGACAAAAAGAGGACATAGTGAAAGAAATGACCGTAATGAATCTCATAATATCAAGAAAACGTGTCACTCTATATAATTCCATTCCAGGCTCTCAAAATAACTCTGCATTCCAAAAGGAGCTCTTTGCCCTATAGATTTCTCCCGGCTTCCCCTTTCCCTGGCAGTCAGGTTCTTGGACACCTGATTCACCAACAGACAATTCTCCCAAATCTCTCCTATCCTGGCAAGCAAATTCTGTTGTGCCGAAAATATTTTGCTCTGAATCTCACTAGCTCGGGATTTAAATATGCTGATATCTATTTCTCTGCTCTCGGTGATTTCTGCCCGAGCCTGCACTTGTTCAATCAGATTTCTCTGTTGATTCGCCTGCGCTCTACCATCTCGGATCACCAATTGTGCTTGCTCAAGCTTGGTCTTGAGCATTTATATTTTGTTTTTGTCAGCCACTCTCGCTTGTTCTATCTCCATGCTTGCCTGACCTTTAGCATTCTCTGCGGCTGTAGCCAATCTGGCCTCGAGGGTCCTAATTAGGCGATTTTTCCTTTTTAGTTGGTTATTCAAAATCCCAACAGAGAATTGATTTGCCGAAGCATATGCTCCCAGCATTCCCGTGATTTCAGTGGCGAGTTGGTCACTTTTCTTATTTTTGCCATCGGTCATGATTTTATATTTTTTTACAGTGGACTCTCCTTCTTGATAGAACTCTTTTTTCACTACCGCCTTCCTCTTTTTATCAAAAAAGAACTCATTTGGAGGGAGTTCCTCTGCTCTAATGGGCCTCAGTTCTTCATTAAATATCCATCCCTCGCCGACATTTCCCTGTGCAGACTGCAAGGGTGTGACCGAGGTGATGGGCTCTCCTATTTGTTTTGTCGATTCTTTGGGAGTACCGATGGGATTCTGCTCCTTTAGCGTACCCAAAGTCTCTGTTTCAGTCTCTGGTTTATGTTCCCTTGGTGGGCCTGGAGTTTTTACTTCCGCCTCTAAACTTTGTTCCCTGGGTGGGTGCGTAGTCTCCTCTTTTGCTTCGTGATTCTTCATTTGCTCCCCTTCCTAGTGTTTTCTGAGGTTAGAAATTGGGTCATCATAACCTTCAACATCCTTCTGTTTCGGCTCGAAAATACCCAAACCCCCCAACACAGCGGGAAGGCTTCTTCTTCTATGTTCTTGGAACTTTAATACAAATGTTGTGTCTTCGGGTGCTAATGATTGGATCCGGGCTAACACTTCTTCATACGATCTCGCCCCTCGGAAAACATCATCTGAGGGTGAATTTTCATGCTCAAATCTCTTGAGCCCACAATGAGCCAAATGGTTGCTCACAACCCTTTGCGGATCATGCTTTTTAACTTCGATGGAGACCAAACTTAGGTCCTCCAAGGCAACAGCCTCAGCTTTGGCATGCCCGAAATCTAATAAAGAATAGGAATTCAGCCAAATAGGAAAAGAAGGCCATACCTTCTTTGAGTAACCCTTGATTTCTTTTATCACGCCTCCAATTATTGTTTGCCAGGCAACCTCTCGATAAGCCAGCTTGTCAGGGATGAACAAGGGCAGCACATGAGGGGGAACAGAAGCCCCGAAAACTCTGAAATACGAAAAATCTGCCTCTACATACCAATCCGCTATGCCACTCATACCTGTTGCAATGTTGTCCGAGATGCGAGGTGGTGGATGCCCAAAAATGGCGATATGCAAGGGCACCATCACCTAGTTAAAAATCTCATATATGAACTTTTCTGCTTTATTCTCCCATAGTTTGTCATGATACTGGTGCACGGGTTTTTCTTGGGCTGGATTCCAAGCCCAGATCATCAAGGGGAATGGTGTCATGGAACATACCGCGTCCATGATATATGCTGACATGAAAAACAAGGATGGTTTCCCACTTGCCTTCTGCTCCCGATACTCTGTGACCCTGTTGGCCAGACTGTCTGAGAGCATCTTTGCCCAATTAAACG
>SNQJ01S0005441.1:40192-59652 GCA_010110895.2 Picea sitchensis | reverse complement strand
CCCTTCTGCGATAGACCTGTGTATACATGCAGAAATTAGTTCACTCGGAAAATGACGAGCTCTCTGGGCTTATGAAAAATGTTTTCATTATAATAAAATGAAACTCCTATATATATTTGAAAATTCTGTACTTTTCGAAATAAGTCTGTCAAATCGCAATTAGAAACAAATTTATTGCATAAAAATCCGATCTTATTATTCATGGATTCACTCTAATTCTCCATTAATGTCATCAATGTTTGTCGGTCTGACGGTCAGTCGGAGTAGGGAGAAGGATGGCAACCTCGGGAAACGTGCAAGCCTCGATGCGTGGGACATATCTTGCTTTATTTTAAATTATCAAAACTTAGCAACGTTAATAACTTTCTCGCTTTTCGCTGCATCATTGATTTCCTTTTAACTTTTTGAGTCTTCAACTCACGAGACTGCGCGGACCGATTTTGGCTTAATTAACAGTAATCGTGATTTGGAGTATTATTAATTTTATAATTAATTTATTCGCCATATCGCTACTCGGAACTTCGAAGACCATTCTCTGGGAGATTAGTATGTCGAGTCACGAAACTGCGAGATGGAGATAATTAAGACTCAATTAAGGGGAGGAAAATCTTAGATTAGGCGATTAATTAATCAAGTTATAATTATGTCGCGACTTCATGAGTCGGTGTTTTAGACGATGTAACTTTCTAAAAGATAGTGCTGAGTGGCGAAGCGCCGAGAACAGATTTTAACCATGGTTAGTCTTTTTTGCCTTTAATCCTTGACCAGGGTTAACCCAAAAGAACCTCGTGTTCTCAGCTCTCGAAGCTGTAAAAATAAAAATTCGAACTTAGCGACCATCGAGGAACAAAACCCCGATGACGTCTAATCACTGGGTTAAAAGAGTTTACCCTGGTTACTGTCTTGAGCGAAAATTTAAAAAGACTTCGTCGTTTCGTGACTCGGGACATGTAAATTTATGAGTTATATTATCCGACCTGCGAGATCCCGAAGTAAAACAAAGAGAGTGACATTTTTAAGAAAGTGAACTTGTTTTGAGGGTAGAGAAAGCATCACTGCTTAATCGACAAGGTTGCAGAGCTTTCAAAGTTTCGGGGGCGGGGGGAAATAAAAAGGTCATCTTTAAAATTTTAAGTATCCAAAATGAAAATTGTGACGAGTTAAAAAACAAGGGCAGCTCCAACAGTTGATTGAATCAGGTGCATCCTTTCATATGACTCCCCACAGGGAGTGGTTCTTTGAATATGAAAGGTATGATGGAGGTAATGTTTTCCTAGGTGATGAATCGACAACCAGAATCATAGGTCGAGGAAAAGTTAAGTTGAAGCTCATAGGTGGAAGGATTAGAACACTACCTGGTGTTCTTCACATCCTAGGGTTGGCCAGAAATTTGATTTATGTAAGAAAAATGGACGATGCAGGGGTAAAAACAATATTTGAAAAGGAAACCTACATGATGGTTCGAGGAGCAATGGTGTTGTTGAAGGGAGTTTGGTTTGGAACTCTATATAAGCTGCAAGGAAGCACCATTAGTGATGGGTGTAATAGCTATATTGTTCCTGATATTGGAGTTGAAGAAGAAAGAACTCCTACAGTCTCTAGAGAAAAGGTTATGTTGTGGCATCAAAGACTAGGGCATATCATAGAGAAGGGTATTTGATTACTACATGGTAAAGGTATAGTTGAATTTATGTCTAATTTATCTCTGGATTTTGATTTCTGTGAACATTGTATATATGGGAAGCAGAATCGAGTAAGATTCCCCTCTGGTGCAATGAGGGCAGAAGAAATTGTACAGCTAGTTCACAGTGATGTTTTTGGACCTGTGTCGGTCCCATCATTGGGAAAATCTGTGTACTATGTCTCATTTATAGATGACTTCTCGAGGAATACTTGGATATATCTCCTCAAGAAGAAATATGAATTCTTTGACAGGTTTAAAGAGTTTAAGGCTCTTGTTGAGAATCAAACAGAGAAAATAATTAAGGTGTTGAGGACAGATAATTGCAGAGACTTCTGCGGGGATGAATTTGAAGAATTATGTAAGAAGTGTGGTATAGCAAGGCATAAGACTACTCCATATACATCTCAGCAGAATGGATTTGCAGAAAGTATGAACAAGACATTGATGGAAAAAGCAAGGTGCATGCTCAGTGGTGCCGAGTTAGGGCAAGAATTATGGGCAGAGGTAGTGGGTATTGCATGTTACTTGATCAACAAATCACCCTCATCAATGCTAGATGACAAGACTCCACAAGAGGTATGGATTGGTAAGAAACCTTCTCTCACAGTTCATTTTCCAAAGGAAAACATAAGTAAGCTAGATAAGAATGTTTAAAAGTGTATATTTATTGGGTATAAATATGGTCTCAAAGGTTATAAGCTTTGGAACCCAGAAACTAAGAAGGTAGTGTATAGCCGAGATGTGGTATTTAGAGAAATGAAGGATGTTGTTAAATAAGAGGCCCTACCAAGCAAGGAAGAACCAGAGAAAATAGAGTTTGATTTAAAGGATGATGAATCGGACTCTATAGAAGAACATGAATTAGAAGAAGAAGATTCTCATACTCCAGTATTGAGGAGATCGGTTCGAGAAAGAAGGCTACCAGAAAGGTATGCTCCATTTGATTTCCATTCAAATTTTTCTTTGTCTGTTACTGATGATGATCCTATAACTATCAGGGAGGAAGTGGATTTAGAGAATGGAAAGCTATGGGAAAAGGCCATGGATGAAGAAATGGCAACCTTGGATAAGAATGACGCTTGGGATCTAGTGGATTTGCTGACTGGAAGAAATCTCATTGGCAACAAATGGGTATTCAAAAAGAAGTTGAATGCAAAAGGAAATGTGGAGAAATACAAAGCTCGGTTAGTAGCAAAGGGTTATTCCTAGGTTGAGGGAATTGATTTTGGTGAGATTTTTTCTTCTATTGCTAAGTTAACTTCTATATGATTTATGTTATCTGTTTTTGCTGCATTTGATTTTGGAGTAGAATAGATGGATTTGAAGACAACATTCCTACATGGGGATCTAGAAGAAGAAATCTATATGAAGTAGCCAGAAGGATTTTTTATGAAGGGAAAGAAGGAGTTGGTATGCAAGATAAAAAATTCCATGTATGGTTTAAAACAATCACCAAGTATGTGGTATCAAAAATTTGATACTTATATGATGGGACTTGGCTTCACAAGAAGCAAAGAGGATCATTGTGTGTATTTTAAATTAACTGGTGATCATTGGAATTATTTGGTCTTGTATGTGGATGACATGTTACTGATAGGAAACAACAAGGAGATTATCCAGGATGTGAAAACTCAGTTGTCCTCTAAATTTGACACGAAGGATCTCGGTGCTTCAAATTTCATTTTGGGCATGGAAATTAAAATAGATTGGAAAAAGAGGAAACTATGTTTAAATCAAAGAAAATATGTTGAGACATTATTACAAAGGTTTAATGTGCAGGAATGTAAACCAGTCAAGGTTCCTATTCATGTTGGTGTAAAGTTATCTATGGATCAGTGTCCCAAGACACATGAAGAGGAGGAGAACACGTCTCGTGTTCCATATGCGAGTGCAGTTGGCAGTTTGATGTATGCAATGGTCTATACTAGATCAGACATTGCACATGTAGTGGGAGTTTTGAGCAGGTATATGTCAAAACCAGGGAAGGAGCATTGGAAAACAATAAAAAGGGTTTTCAGGTATTCGTGTGGCACTGCTATCTATGGATTGTGCTACCAAGGAAGACCAGGATTGGACAGAGTGTTGGATATACATGGCTTTGTAGATGCAGACTAGGTTGGAGATCTGGATCATAGGAGATCTACAAGTGGGTATGTGTTTAACCTGTTTGGAGGAGAAATAACTTGGATGAGAAAAAGACATACTGTAGTGGCACTTTCAACTACGTAAGTTTAATACATGGTAGCCACTCATGCAAGTAAGGAAGAAGTATGGTTACAAAGATTGTGTTCAAGTATTGGGTTGGTACAACAAGCTATAAGGATAGATTGTGACAGTTAGAGTGCAATTTTTCTGGCGAAGAACCTGGCTTATCATTCAAAGACAAAGCATATTGATATTCAATATCACTTTTTGAGAGACATGGTTGAAGAAAAAAAAGTGTTGCTAATGAAGGTGGACACTTTAAAGAATGTTGCAGATTCATTAACAAAATCTGTGAGCACTGAGAAGTTCTCTTGGTGTAGAGGATCCATGGGGATTGTTGCCCTGAATTGTTGACTATGTAACCCTGTAACCCCCTGTATGCAAATAAAACAACAAGTGGGAGAATGTTGGGTATGTGTTATAGTATTTGCACGAGTAGGAGTGTCATGAAACATGTTGCATTTTTTGCCTCGATTTTCATGTCCATTGTTGGGTGGCTTTTCGGCACATGGTTTTTGTCGATGGTTTTCTATTTCCAGTTAAGGAATTAGGGTTTGTAAAGCCTGGTAATTTTCAGGACTCAAACTAATTAAAAGATTTTCTAAAATCTCCTACTTAAATGACTAAAATTTAGTTTAGAATTTCTTTCATGATTTTCTTATACTTGGAGTAAACCAAGAATAAACAGTAACAACATAATAATATTAGCAGCAACAACAGAATAATTATAAAAACAGCATAATACATATCTCCACCTGCAGGTTGGTTTATCTAGTCCCTTTTTTGTTTGATCATGTTCTTGTTCTTGCCCAGACTAAATATTAACCTCCCAACCAACTAGGAACAACCTCTCTGGCTCCCTAGCTCCAGGAATCTTTGCATTTTCCTGCCCCCCCTGAGCCCAAAATTCCCAGCAACAACAGTTCCCTGTGAGAGTTCCCCAAAACAATTCTTCCAATTTCCTCCTCCTCTTCTCTCTTTCATAAATTCAGAAATCCTCAAACCCAAAAAAAAAAATGAAATCCCCCTTCCAAGTCCTCCCCTTCTTTCTTAATCTCCTCTCTAAAATCCCCCTCATTAATTCCCAACAACCTTATCCCCCCATTAACTCCCTAACAACCTTATCCCCCCATTAATTACTTCACCCACCTTTTAATAATAAAATAATAAAAGACTCATGAATATATTTTAATAGTTAATTAAATTTAAAATAAAAACTATGATCAAATTAATCAATTTGGGTTGCTACAGGGTTGTTGACTAATCCAAGTCATTAGGTTAGGGTTTTGGATGTCGTTGGATCCTATATCCATATTGTATTGTAAACAATGTATCACTATGAATGAATATAGAATATGTCGGTTTTCCCAGTTTGGGTTTCCAGGGAAAAATCTCTATGTAATGTTTGTATTTGCCATTGTATATTTTCTGTTCTTTTACTGAAAATTTGTTTGCAGTAAATATTGTACAAGGTTAAAATCTATATCTCTTTTAGAAAATTTTAAAAAGGAGTACTACCTCTATAAAAATGTAGGGGGATTCATATCCTCGTGAGGTTGTTGTTTCGGGCCTAACAGACTTAAACATCAACATGGTCTCAGTTTCATGGTCGTTGTTGTGGTCATCTTTGAAACTTGAGTTTGTATTTGAGCTCGATACTTTTATTTTGTGATTTCCTTGGATTTTCCATGCATAAAACCAAAATATTTATTTGTTTTAGCATCTTTTGTTATTTTTTTCTTTACTAGAAAGAAGAATAAAATGAAAAACCTAGTTTGCTTCTAGTTAGGTATATTTCTTTTCATGACATTGTTTTGCTTCATATTTGAAATAGAAAAAGAAATTAGCATATGATTTTTTTTTCTTCTCATCTTGAAAAGCATTTCAAAATAAAAAATAAAAAAGAACATAATTTTGTTTGCTTCTTTTGCTTTTATTAAAAGGTTGCATTTTGCGTTCTGTATCAGAAAGAGAAAAGTTTGCATTTTAAGGTTTAAAAGATTGTTCATGCATTTTTATTTTCTGAAACTCTTTTTTGTTGTAGAATTAGTGTAAAGTTTTCTTTGTCAATGTTATTATAAGTTTCATTTTTGTCCCCATATGAGGTGTTAGAAGTGGAGGGAAAATAAAATCCCAAGTAGTGCTTTCATGCAAACCTTCTTGGATTTTTCATGTGCAAGGTCATTCACTGTACAAGGGGGGTAGTACTACACCCTCATGGCCATACCACCCCATCCAAAAATTAGCAGAAGGTTTGAGGTGTTGATTGCTCCACCATTGCACGACATTATGAGTTTAGGAGGGAAGACTATTTTTATGGCTTAGAACGACACAAAGGCAAAGTGGAGGCTAATAGACTTAGGGTTTAGTAGGGTTCTAGGTCCACTCTCGAGACTCCATTCATTCGATGCTCTTAAATGTTCCCCCTTTGTTCCATTTCTCTAGTTCATTTGGCTGTCATTGTCTTCGTCTATTACCTTAGGTTTCTAGGGTAGAGCATAGAACACTCCCCTGAAAGGAAGAGCCATTGTGAAGGATGAGGTTTTCTATTGGTTTTCTATTGGTTTCCTACATTAATCCACTTTCCATCTCTATTATTGAGGCTCGCTATATCCTATCTTTGGCCGACTCTACTACTAGTAACTTCATCCCACCATCTACATCTTCTATCCTCTACAAGTTGTTAACAATGAAGAGAGTTGGAAAAGGTGACTAGCCTAAATCTAACATGCAAGGCCTAACACATTTCTCCAATTCCATTTCCAAAAACCATTCCTCTTGGGAAATTCCCTAATGCATCAACCAAGCATAATCAAATGTCATAAGAGCTGTCGAGAATTACCACCATTGGTTCTCCAAGGAAACCATGACCGAGGTGGAGTCCATGAGCAAGCAATCAATCATAAGAGAAGGAATCTCTCTAATGCTCAATTGGACACATAATTTAAGGAATGGGTGCCAAACACAGGGTTTTCCAGGTCTAGAGACACCAATGTCTTCAATCTCATTGAGCTCTATTAAATGAACAAGGCCTTCATCGCCCATGCAGTAGAGGAAAGAGGACACCAACAATAGACCATCCTACAAAATTTGAGCCTCTTGGAAAAAAAATTGAAAAAAATTGAAGATGTTTACAAAGTAGTCTATGATATAGATATCATTTTCTCAGACTCTATGGATGTCTAGGACATTCCTATAGCAACAACTGACCAATCTAGGGCATTTGAGGGCACTCCCTCCAATCCATTTAGTTGGATGATGACCCTAAAGACCAAATGGACATATAACACTAGTAACACTCTATACTAGCTTCATAGGGTTGGATTTCCATATCTTTTTTTGATAAATTTACAAAGGAGTAGTACTACTCCCTTTACATTTTTGTTATATGTTTCCTTTCTTTCTTTTAGTCAACTATGTCAAGCTACTTGTAGGCATCTAGTAACTCTAACATCATGATGCCTCAAACTCAATAACTCTAACATCATGATGCCTCAAACTCAATATCATTTTTGAAAAATTATGAACCTAGTTTCCCCCGTGTTATGTTACAAATAACTATATTTATACTCTATGTTGTAATATATTAAAACTCAATAGCTAATTTACCCAATAAAACAACATTGGCCACCCAATAATCATATGGAAGTCTTTACAATTTTCCCTCGTTTGTAGACTTCTATTTACAAATTTAGTTTAAGAAATTTATAAATTTTAATATAATTTTTTTAATTTTTTTTAACTTTTTATTCTTAAAAGTGTTTAATATCTCTTTAAAGATATCACAATTTAAAAAATATTTTATATCAATATTTTTATTGAATTTTTTATTATATTTGTTTTGTTATTATTTTACTAACTCTATAATCAACACAACATTTTTAAAATTAAATAGAAGGTTTTATAATGCCATCCTACAATTTTAATTTAGCTTTTCTTACATAAATTTTTAAAAATCATTTTCATTGAAAATTGATTGATTACTTTTTATAACGTTAAAAACGCTTTTAGAATATAAGAATAGCTTGCTTGAAATCATGAAAGCGTACACGTTTTATTTTTGTTTTTAAATTTGGTTATTTAGATGCATGTGTTTTTTAAGAAGATTGTTTTATATTTGATTATTTTATGCATGTGTTTTTTTGGAAGGTTCCACTTTATGAAAATAATATTTAGTTCATTTAATAATATTATTTAAATAAATCTTTATAATAAAGCCATGTTTCTTAGGTAAATATTTCGTTATGGTAAGATTAACTCTAAAGTTTCAAATATGTAGTTACACATGAAATATAAACGTAATTTATATGAAATGTTTTAGCTAATGAGTTAAGTTGTTATATATATATAGCAAGTTAATATAAAGTAGAGAATATTCACTTTAAAATTAATTTTAAAATATTCAAAATTCAAAAATTGTTCATTAGTGGTTTATATATATATATATATATAAGTTAGATATTAAATTGATGTATGAGATTCCTTAATAAATTGAGCAAGTAAAAATTTAAAATTAGTTGAAGTCATGCTCATTGAGGACTTCTTGATTGAAGTTAACTTGAAGAATGGGTTTCAAATCTATTAATCACATCTATATGCCATCTTGAGCTTGTTGAACAATCTCATCTTCTTTCACCATAGGTTGGACTGAACTGACGGAGGCATTTAAGGGAGGAACTAAGGAAAGTGAGGATTCTCCATGAAGGTATAAGCTCCAAGCTAAGCTTGAGACTAATTCATACAAAAGATTGCAATTTGCTTCCAACCTCTTAATCTTTTTGTTTTGGCAGTTTGTGGACTTTNAGGCATTTAAGGGAGGAACTAAGGAAAGTGAGGATTCTCCATGAAGGTATAAGCTCCAAGCTAAGCTTGAGACTAATTCATACAAAAGATTGCAATTTGCTTCCAACCTCTTAATCTTTTTGTTTTGGCAGTTTGTGGACTTTATAATCTCTATGTCATTGGCCCTCTAAGCTTCAATTTGACTGGATGTGCGAGTGTTGAGGAGAGATAGAGATTCCTAAGTATCAACTACTTGATGCTCACACCTCTTCATGGATTTGCAGGCTGACATAAAGCATATCTATTTGATTAGGAATGGTAGCCAACCATTTGCTTGCCACACCAAAGGATGAGCCTAGAGAAGTAGTCTTCACTAAGTTCTTCTCATATTTTAAACTCAACAAATCCCCAAGGAAACAACATTGGTGAAAAAAAAGCTAAACCATCAGGATTCTAAGGAGGCTTCCAGTGTTGGCCAAGGTAAAAATCACTAGAGGTCACCACCCTACCACTATACTCAAACCCCATGTAGGCAACCAACAAAATAATTGCCAAAATCTAGAACATAATACCACATATCTAGTGTCAGTCCATCCAGAAGAGATTAATATAACTCAACATAACCATTAATGAATATGGAGCCTATGTTGGCACCTAGGGGTGTTAACACCCATCATTTCAACCTTGTCCTAGAATGCAACTTCTCCCTTCTCCATGGTAGCATTGATTTATAATGTTAGTAGTTGATTGTCATGGGAGATGAGACCATACTAATCACCCCCATTTTTTCCTAAGCATTTTAGTCTCTAGTAAAATTCTCTCATTTTCTTTGCACCTGCCATGAAGTTGTGATTCTTAGGACCTAAAAGAATTCAATGATTTCAAAATTCTCCATTGTTGCTCTTGATTTTTGAATCGTATGATATGAATAACCTAGGCATTCTCCCTAAGGAGAACGCACCCCCAATAACACCCAACTTGTGAGGAAGTGTTTCATCATTTCTATCAATTTTGGTTAAGCATTTAATTGAAGTGGAGCATATAGTTAGTTAGTTGAACCTTTCCATCCTTTGGGCCATGTATATAAGTATTTCAATTAATTTTCTCTCAACCATTGAGATGTGTGCAACATTTATGTGAACCTGTTGTAATGTTATAAAAGGCCATTGACTATGATGAATAAAGTAAGTCCTTTTTCCGCGAGGCTCTTCAAATAATGTGTTATTTTATTGTGTCTAGGATTATTTGGTTGTTAGGTTGGCGTGCTTCCCTCTCATGCTAGGGTTCCTCCTTTTGAGAGAGCATAAAGGAAGAAACCTAGATCGAGAGGGAAGTGCACCAACTTGAGTAAAATAAACCTAGAAACAAGGGAAATAACATAAGATTTTAAGAGCCTCAAGGAAAAATGGGTTACTTCATTCTTCTTAGCCAATGACCTTATATAAGATTACAATGGGTTCACACAAATGTTGCACATAGCCCAATGGTTGAGAGAAAAAATAATTAAAATACTAATGCATGCAACCCGAAGGCTAGAAAGGTTCAACTAACTAACTATATGCTCCACATTAATTAAATGCTTAACCAAAATTGCTAGAAATGATTAAACACTTCCTTAGAAACCAGGCATTTCTAGGGGTCCATTCTCTTTGAGGTGAAATCCTGGATTATTCATATCAACCACATGACCTAATCAGTTGTCTTGCCTATTGGTACTATTATACAACGAAAGAATGATATTTGATGAATCATGCACAATCGTAGCCTTCCCAATCTCTTTTTTCTTGAGTTGATGAATTCCTTGATACAAATCCAAGGCCTCCACCTCATTGTTTGTGGTGACCCCTAATCCCCAAGAAAATTTTATTCCTCATTTCCTTTGAGGTCTGTAATGACCCCCTTGCAACTGTCACCCTCATTAGACCTATTCTTTTAATAGTATATGAATTTATTATTTGGTTTTCATTATCCCCAGTAGACCTATTTTTTAAATGGTATATGGATTTATATATTTGGTTTTCACCTATTTTTTAAATGGTATATGGATTTATATATTTGGTTTTCATTATCCCCATTAGACCAATTTTTTAAATGGTATATGGATTTTGTATTTGGATTTCATTATATATTTATTTTTTAGTGGGTAGTAGTATGCCAATAGGTTTTTAATGAATTTCCATACATTCAAGGATTATATGAGGTATTTCATTTTTCATGATAATTTTTATACGTTGATTAACCTTATGAAGCCTCTTGCCTAAGTTTACATGTATGAGTATGGTTCCTCTCTTTTGGATGTCTAGTACTTTGGTAAGGTCCTTATTTTCCTAGTCTAGATCATTATTTGTCCTTATGAGGACTTTTTACTTTTTTCATTTAGAAAGTATCTTCATAATTGGATCAATCTCAACATATGTGCTTAGATTTAATTCCTTGTGTAGTTAGATATGTCTTTTTCAGGTTCTCAATGTTCTCATATATATTTGAGGGTGTACACAAAAGGAATATGTGGCAAATTTGATCCCCCATTTCCATCCAAATTGTTACCTTTGATTTGTAATTCATTTAACTTGATATACAAATCGCTCTTGCATACCAAACTAACCCATCAAATAGAACTTGATTTTTTCACAAAAAAACGTGTAGCTTGCATGTTAAACTATGTATATTTTTGTGATCAAAGCCATTGTTTAGTACCCACTAAATGAAGATTTTTCTCAATAGTTAGTTCATTGTTTCCTTGATACCTCATGTCTTTATCTTTTCTTAAGATACCCTTTTTTATCTTGTTATATTGGACCTTTTACCCAACTCTCTAAAGAACCAAAACTTTTGTTGGATATGCATCTCAAAGCTACTTAGTTTCTATCTCAAAGTCTAGGGCTACTTGGACCAACGGTGTCCTTCTATTCTTTACCAATTAGAGTCATACCATCATAGAGATATTGTCTACATGTGTTTGATTCCTATATCTTATTGGATTGATTATCTTGAATCTAAGGTTTCATTGCTCAATCCTCATTGTTTTCATGGGTAATTTTAAAGCACCTCAAGAGAGGTTACCAACACATCAACCATAGGAAACAAACCTTGTAACTTTGGACATACTTGATTTTCCATATATGGTAACAATGTTTGGTTATTTTAATAGTTGATTTATTAGTATCTGTATTGCATTTAAATTTTGGAAGATAATTTTCAAGTTGTTTTTCATCAAGATTTGTCATTTTTTGTCATTTTGAAACATTGTAAGAGGCTTAAATCTTCTGGACCCTCCAAAAAATGTTTCATATCTTTTTAGTTCAAATAAAATTGCTCCTTGTTCTTCTTTTATTTATTCATTAAATCACACAATTAACTAAATTTATTTCGATTTCTATATTACCTTGTTTTCTAATTATTAAAATGCATTTAAGTCTCAACATATAAAAAGTTGTTTTAGATTCCCTTTAAATCAATCACAACCATAAATCAACATTCCACTCTTATTTTAGTTTATTTAGTTAGTTAAATCCTTTATCTACATTATGTAGAAAGTTGTTTTAGATTCCCTTTAAATCAATCACAACCATAAATCAACATTCCACTCGTATTTTAGTTTATTTAGTTAGTTAAATCCTTTATGTAGAGAGTTTCCATCTATTAGCATTATGCAAAGAGGTTCCATATGTTGTAACTCTAAGTAGTAAAATTCCCTTTCTAAAACAACTTAATCTCAAGAAAGTGGAATAAATAAAGCATCTACAATCTCCTCATTCATTCAATGATATGAAAAATGTTTAATTCAAAACCTTTATTCTTTGCATTTCATTCAATGATATGAAAAATGTTTAATTCAAAACCTTTATTCTTTGCATTTCATTCAATGATATGAAAAATGTTCAATTCAAAACCTTTATTCTTTGCATTTATTCAATTTAAATTGAGTGTGCTTATATGAAACATTAACAATAAATAACCTCCATTAAAAATGATTATTTATCATTCACACGAGGAATTTCAAGAACTATTATTTTCATTATTTTTTATTATTTTAAAATGCAAGTCTTAATTAATATTCTCACGTGCATGAACTCCTTAACATATCTCATCATTGTTTACTATTGTGTCATCATCATGATGTTAACTGATTTGGAGACATATACTTGGAGAGTAAGATTTCCCATTATAGTAACTAAAATCTAATGAGCTATCACCAGCTTTAGAACCCTCCATTTCTTTAATTAGATGCCTTAGATTGTTAACCACAAACCTCTATTTTGCTTTTGTCTTTTTAGTATAAGAATATGTTTAAACTCATTTCTAGAACAACTCCAAAGTACACATCATTACTTAGATTTTTTTTAGGTATGCTAAGATTACGCCTTAAAGCAAAAGTTAACATTAAAAAAATTAAAGTGAGGTATTAAAGTATTAATAGGCAATATGGGTAGTGTAGCTCCAAAAGATAAAAGACAATCCTTATAATATAATAATAGTGTATGTGTACATAAATGGTAATAATTATCACTTTTATTTATAAGGTGCAATCAAATTAAATTGGTGGATAGGCGCTACTCATGTGCTTTATGCCACGTCACTTTATGCACTAATGTGCAAAGCAACACATAATTATTTCGAGTTCATAAAAGGAAAAATTGTTGTCTATGTTGTTCTAATTTAAACCATCATGTTTTCTCATGTTTTCTTCAGTGAAAGCAAGTTGTGAAACAATATATGAATTGACATGCACCCATGTCTAAGAAGTAGTTTTCAAATTTTTCTCTTCCAAGTTGGTATTTACATAGTGTTTCATGTTAAAGTTGGTATTTACATAGTGTTTGTGCATATTTTGATCTTTGTTGCTCAAGAGTATTTTTTTTTTGCTTTTTGCTTTTTTCTTAGGCGTTTTAGGTTCTCTATCTATATTGTTTTTTTAAAGGTCCATCTCTCATAATTACATTTTCTTTCATCTTCTTTGCTTTCATCTTAAGCACTTTAAAATTTGTTCTCATTGATGGAGACAAGTCATCACATATCTTATCATTAGTCAAAAGAACATTCCATTTTCTTATAGATATTATTGTCTATTAGAGATCCTCTTACTTTGGGATCTTAGTATGAAATCCCTTGTAGATATAATTACCAATTAAAGATCCTCTCACTTTGAGATTCCAAATTATGATGAAGATTTGATGTATGTTGCCATTTTCATTAAGAGCTTGCGAAATTCCACAAAAAATTATTACATACCCCTAAACAAAGCTACATCCAAAACCTCCTATTTTAATTTCCTAGTTTTCACATTGACAAGAAAACACATCTCTCTCTTATAATTACTTTAATCTCCCTTGATTTCATTCTGGGCATTTCAAGATTTGTTCTTATTAACTAAGGATGGAAATCAATCACTGCATACCTTGTCATTAATGAGAAAACACATAATTTCCTCATGTGGATCATATTATGAAATCCTTGATATATGTTATTTCTTATTGAGAGATCCACTTATTTGAGCTCCTAGTGTGAAATCCCCTATAGATGTTATTACCCATTTTATAATCCTCTCACTTGAGATTCTAAAATCATTGTGAATATTTGAAGTGTGTTTCCCTTTTCATTAGGATCTTACTCAATTCTCAGTAAGAATTCGTTACATACCCCTAAATAGATATCCATCCAAAACCTCTTATCTTGTTTCCATGGTATTCATGAAGATAAGAAAAGACATGTGGATCTTGTTGACTTTTTGAGAAGTGGGCAACATCATATCTCTTTTACATTACAAAGCTCAAGTTCCACTAAGAATATGGGTTCACTGTTGTGTACTACTCACTTTTTCTCCATCTAAAATGTTAAAAAGACCACTCTTCTCATCTTTTGTCATGGGCACTTGCCAAGTTCACAATTGCAAACATTTGTTTCTCTTGATCTCTTCTTATATTTCTTCTACTCCTTCTCAAGCTAAGCCTTGATATACTTGTTTTCATCTTTTTTAGTGGCATTAGGCACTCTCTTTCTCTTTTCGTATGTGTTCATTCCCTAGTTACATTGATTGAGCAACACTCTTTCTATATTCATATAAACAAGATGATATTTCTATATACGTGATCACGAATACAATTATCATCCATTGAGACTAACTTTGGTCTACCAGACATATAAACTTAAATTAATTAGTTTGATTTATCTAGTTGTTTTTATTACCAAATAACTTGAAAATGGAATTTTTGGGTTCCCTTTGATTTTTACGAGTTAATAAGCTATGTGGTTTGGTTTTAATACAAATGTATTGAAAATTAGATCGGATGTCTTTGTAGGTAGGCCAATCCAAGAGAAATTAATTTCCATCCTCTACGCTATTTGCCTCATACATTTTACACATTCTTTCATGCCAATGTGTTTTATATCTTATCCAACACCACATCTCATTATGAATCTCATGGGAATTTGTTCTTGTCTTTGCAATATTTTTTTTCTTTCTTGAGCTAGCAACAATGGAAAGATAATTTTGTATCTTTTGACTCAGGGTTAATGATTCTTTATAGCAATTCAAATTTTGTTATTCTCGATCTTTGCATGGCACCACATTTTCCTTTTAAACTTAGTTATGAAAGTTCTTTTGACAATGTTTATATCTTGGAGGATGTCCTCCTCCACTAGCCCCCACTGGTTTACCCAAGAAATGACATATCTAGTCCAACCTCTTTTGAGCCTTCAATGACTTTTATTGATATTTGAAGTAGTGATAGGAAGCCTCTCATACTTCATGTTAATTTTGTACATCAAGTACCTAATCACAATGGGTGGAAGCCCAAATTCTAAAACTAGGTTATGATGATGGGTATTGCATTTATTTTTAAGGTTATTTATTAATAATTCTTTTGGATTTGCTTGATTTTCCTCCAAGTTCCCTCGTAATCCTATATCCCTAAACTTTACAACCATACAAAATCACTTGGGATAACAAAGGGATTGAAGAGGACCTTCATTTTTCCTAGAACCAAAATGATGCAGTGTTACAATTATTTTCAAGATCAAAGTAAACTTTCCAACCTCCATTAATTATTTTATCAACACTATAGTTATAATTTAGCTTATGAAGAAAATCAATTCTGAATTTTGTGTTTCTTATAGAGTAGAATTCTTCCAAAATGTTATTATCATAAACAAAATTAGGGTATGTGTTTCATTTCCATGTAATGACCACTACATTGGTTTTATTTGTATTTACAAACATTCTGGAGTTAGTATAGAAATCATTGATAATTTTAAGTTGTTTGTCAAGGTTAGAGGGGAAGCTTGCTAAAGGACAATATCATTTGTTATATACCAATACTAGATCTGCAAATATGTTTAAGAAATAAACCAATAATAAACACCAAACCATTCACTGAAACAATGAACACAAGAAATAGAGAAAACCCTTGAGGCAGGGTAACACCATATGTTATTCCTTATGGAAGGAATGCACTCATCAAGCGATACTTGCTTGTACATCAACAATATTCTTCTTCATGCCAATTGCATTGCTTACATTTCTTTTTATAACATTATCTATCTCCTAGGAACATTCTAGAGAACGAATTTGCTAGAAAGCTCATTTATTATATCCAATTACCCATTTATTATATCTAACTACCATAGTGGGCCTTATTTAATACTATGGTGGACCTAGTCCACCTTACATTGAATGACCTCCACTAATAATGCATAACCCCATTCACATTGGGTACCTCCCATATTACCTCCCTAGGTATAGTACATTCCACTCCCCTTAAGCATGTTTCATCCCTGAAACACGAGAAGAGACCATACAATATGACTAGCTAAGAATTGTAGCCAACTGGTACCAAGTACGACCATCAATCCATCCTAATGGAAGACGAACATGATTTCTAACTGTTGCCTTGCCACCCTGAGCTTGCTCTGCATCGTATCGGTGTTGCCGTGGGATTGATTGATGTCTTCCTGTTGGTAGGCCTCCATGCACCACTTGATTGGTTTCCTTGTTGGTTCCCTGCTGGTGCAGAAGTGTGTTGATACTCACTCCCTTGTGTTGGTGTTCACCACATCTAAAAAAATACCCTCTTTTCCCATGGGAAATGTCCTCGAGGAAACTGTTTAGGTGCTTCCTCACATTCTATAGGCACCTAGGTTAAATGTCATTGGAGTACATCATGTACTCCTAACCTAGAGGGACTCTATTGAACTTGAACCTGTGACCTTTCAATGATCTTTTCCTTGAAACTAGTTGGTTCAAACCAATTAAACTAACCCCCAAGGCTCTCAAAGAATATTTCTTGGTGTCCATTCCACTACCTTGGCTTAAGATGGTCAATAGTGGCTCATCAAGTCAATGAAATCCAGACCTTGATATTGCTCCCACTAGGGTTCACCAATGACATTTGTGTGCTCGTGGATGTGCCAACACATGCAACGATAGTTAGGCAAAGTGCAAGCCCTAAGCACCTTTGGTAGAATAGACACCCCCCCTTGTGGCCCTTTAGCTAAACAAATCCATTTTTGAATACTGTTGGTTTCATTGTCTTTCTGATGAGGTTAGGCATGCCAACCACATGGTGATAAGTTGGAAGCTTGTCACCAAAAAAACTTGGCTTAAGATTTGTACTTAAAACTACCCACATTTGCACCTAGCTTCAACACAATAAAAAGTTTTGATCTCAAGCAAGTGTCTAAAGGTTATTCCTCCAAACAAGCCCAAATCTTTTCCCAAGTTTTCCTACTAGCCTTGCCTAATAGGTTTATAGGAAAGAGAAAGGGTGGTAACACCTAACTTCAATGTGCTCAAGTTCCCTTATTTCAAATCACCCCCTTACACAAGTAAGACAATCTCTTCTAAACAAAATATATCACCCCCTTACACAAGTAAGACAATCTCTTATAAACAAAACATATCTTTAGGAGATTTCAACCTTAGAGAATATCACCACTCAAAATATACATCTAACCAAAGGATTTCAAGCTTTTTGAGGAATATCACCACCCAACATAACCATCTCAAAGAAAACAAATGACAAATGTTAAAATCTTAACCGTAGTTGAAATTTTAAGAAATAAAAAGTTAAGTTCTCACCAATTTAGAGCTCTGATTAAATTTTTATTTAATTCGTGTGAAATTTACAGCAAAACAAAAATGATTTTCCCTCTTAAATTAGCTTACTCCTCTTAACACTAAAATGGTAAAATGAGCCCCAAAAAAAAAAAAAAAAAACTATCTTTACCAGCAAAATAACCATTGACCAAGTCAAATATTCGATTATTAACCCTATTAATCATATGGAAGATTATTCCGGTCAAAGTGCAAACTTTGAACANCTAAAATGGTAAAATGAGCCCCAAAAAAAAAAAAAAAAAACTATCTTTACCAGCAAAATAACCATTGACCAAGTCAAATATTCGATTATTAACCCTATTAATCATATGGAAGATTATTCCGGTCAAAGTGCAAACTTTGAACACAGCCCAGTGATAAGAACTTCAAAGTTAGATTGAGACATAGCTATAAAACAAAGGCCAAACTAGGGAACACTCGGGAGGTGAGGTTCATGTCGGGCAACATACGGCGGCAAACCAGGCGGGCCAGTGACCACCTCCAGTCTACGTAAGGAAAAAGGAGAAAAGGACGCGAAGCGCAGAAGACGAGATTGCCCTCTTCATTCAATGTGCATGAAAATACTACAAGCTATCCCCACAGAGGAGAATCGAAACGGGCATAAAGCGAACGGTGCGCTCTCAAAGCTTGAAAGAGATGGAGAACTTTGTCTTTGTTTGCTTTGCAGGCAGGACAAGCATTAGCAAGATGCAACTAGAAGGGATAAGGTGCATTAAAAATACCTAATTTTTTATGAGTAACGTTGGAATTCAACTNGTGCGCTCTCAAAGCTTGAAAGAGATGGAGAACTTTGTCTTTGTTTGCTTTGCAGGCAGGACAAGCATTAGCAAGATGCAACTAGAAGGGATAAGGTGCATTAAAAATACCTAATTTTTTATGAGTAACGTTGGAATTCAACTGTAAAATTTAATTTCATTTATTCGGTGTTTCAAATGGTTAAGTTTTCAGGTCGATTTAGCGAAGATCGAAATCCTATAAACAAAGTTTTTTCATTAATGAAACGAAAAGTATGAGATAATTATGGTTTCTGAAGGATTTTTTTAAGATTAAAAAGTTTAACCTAAATCATTTCTGAGACAACTATGATTTCCATTGGATTTTTAATCAAACTTAGATAAAGTCTAAACCTCACCGTAACTATTTGAGGGCAACTTGTCCCACAACCAATTGTCCCACAACCAAGTACAAATAGAATGGAGTAGGCTAATTAGGGAGTAAACAAATCCGTTTTTTTCTTTAAAAAATTGGTTGGAATATTGTTAAATTTTCAGGGATAGTCTAAGTTTTACAAGATTAAAGTTCTATGTTTTTCAAAAACTCTATTCTAAGATTTATCCCATTTTAAACCAACCCAAATGCTCAGAAAATCGATCAAAATTCTAGATTAACCAAAAATTTAAATTGTTAAGTGACCGAATTCCGGATTCCGGCAGGGGAGGGAAGATTGCTCCGAGCCTAGTCCCCAATAGAATTGCTATTACTGCTAGTAAGAGAAGGGAGAGTAGAGTAGAGTACTTACCTGTCCACACACCCTGTGCAAGGTCCGAGAAAGTGCAACAGAGGAATCACATCCTCCTCCTCAGTGGGCTCCATTAAGACTGCACATTCGCCATTGCTTTCACGACTCACGACATACAGTGCTTGTTATCAAGGAAGAATCGAACCTTTCACTTG
>SNQJ01S0005441.1:12364-23477 GCA_010110895.2 Picea sitchensis | reverse complement strand
TTGACTTTTATTTTATCCAAAGTTTTTTTTATAACTTTGATTTTCACTCTTAATTAAAACAAATATTCCTATTTATCTGTATTTTTATTGCCGACCGACAACATAGATCTAGGAACTCCAGCTGAATATATGTTATTTTATTAGATTCTTCTTTGATATTTGGTCCTAATGTGACGGCCAATAAATTGCCATCACATCTATTGTGTAGTCAAGGATGGTTCAATGCAGTCGAGGTTGCAGTCCAGGTGGGGTGCAAAGAAGGTTTTGAGGTGGGGTTGCATGTAGCCAAGTGACAATCTGCATGTAAGGACCTTTTTTGGCTGCGTTTTTCTTCCCACATAGCTACAATTAATTTTTCCACCTCACTTACAACATCTGCAAGCTTGTAGCCAATTGTTAGATGTTTTGGCAATGCTTCAAGATCATGTTTTGTAGAATTTGAGCAACAAGGAGTTATTTATTAGATTTTATTGTATATGATGATGCATATATATGATTAAAGGTTGCTAGTCCAAAATAAGGCCAATGACTTGGCCACTTAGTTCGAATGGAAGGAAACTTCCAATGCACACACCTTCAAGGCTGATCTTCCAGGTAATCATCACGCTTGTTGCTTGAAATTTAGAGGGTTTTAGTTATTCTATTTATTAATGGACGATTGGTTGGTATTTAGAGCCCAAGATTTATTTCTTAATTCATGGCAGGTCTGAAGAAAGAGGAGGTAAAGATAGAGGTGGAAGATGACAGAGTTCTACAAATTTGAATTATTATTATACCCCATAACCTTAAATTATACCCATCTAAGTGAAAAAAAAAATGGTATAGATACTTGGAAGTTTCTGTTAAAAGTATCTATTGTGAATTGGGCCAGATCCTTTCAACACTCTACGCTTAACATTCCCATAATTCAGATAGAAGTCTTATTCTTCTCCTTTTCTTTTTACATCCACATGAGAAACCTCAGTAGTGTTGGAAACATGCCAACAAATTTCCTCATGCAGTCACATGCACATGCACATGCATGCAACTATGTTAATGTGCATGCATGCAATCTACTTATGAACTGCTCGCATACTATGTGATCTATTCATGATCAGTTTGTATAACTCAGTGATAGATGTTATATATGTGAGCATACCCATAGAGGTGGAGTACAATGTGAGTGCAAGCATGTGCAAGGAGTAGAACACAGAGTGTGTGAGGAGAGGATGATTGTATGCCTATGAAGACTATTGTAATTCTCCCTTGAATATTAAGAATACTGATAATCATTTCCCATGGTTTTTTCCATCATTGGGTTTCTACAAAAATCACCGTGTCAAGTGTATGATTGATGTGCTTGGTTTAATGCGTGTTTGATCTTGCTTATTTTATGCTCTGTTATATGCTATGTTTTTCTTCCGTTGTCTAACAAGTGGTATCAAAGATTAGAGTTGAAGGAGAAGAGAGAGAAGGAGAAGAGAATTTGGTCACTGGATCGAAGATCCTGGTTTATTAGAAGCTGTGATTTTCTTTTGGATGGTTGTTTCTGCTAATGGAGAAAGTGAAGAGTTCTAAGTTTGAGGTGGAAAAGTTCAGTGGTAAGAATAGATTTGCGTTATGGAAGATCAATATGTGAGATCTGTTTGTGCAACAAGGATTGCAAAATGCCTTGGATGGAAAGTCAAAGAAACCGACAAGCATGACATACGAGGACTGGGAGGATCTGGATGCAAGAGCCCTCAATACTATTTTTTGTGTCTAGCAGATGAGGTGTTGTTTAACATCATTGAAGAGACGACAACAACAGTTTTGTGGACCAAACTGGAGAGTTTGTATATGACAAAGAACTTGTCAAACATAATCTTCTTGAAGAGGCAGTTGTACATCTTACAGATGAAAGAAGGTACAAAAATTACTGATCACTTGAATGTCTTCAATACTCTGATTTGTCAATTAACTAATATGGAAGTAAAGTTCGAATATGAGGAAAATGAGGTTACACTACTGTGTTCGTTGCTTGAGTCTTGGGATCATCTGGTCACAACTGTGTGGTTTAACACAAAATATGCCATTGATTATGACATTGTTGTGGGATCTTTGTTGTATGAGGAGATAAGGAAAACATTTGGTAGAGAAACCTCAACAACATAAGCAATGGTGGTCAGAGGTCGATCTACAGAAAGAGGGAAAAGTCAGAGGGGTACGTCAAGGTCTAAGTCAAGAGGAAAGAAGAGTCAGCAAAAATGTTGGTTCTGTGGTAAATCTGGGCATCTCAAGAAGGATTGCTGGAAAAGACATAATGCATCCAAGGAGGATGCCACAAAAGAATAATAGGAAGCTAATGTAACATAAACAAGTTCAGGTTCCAGTTCAGGTATGGTTGATGGGGTATTGTCTACTTGTGATGTTTCACATTAACATCAACATTGGTTGTTATATTCTGGTTTGTCCAGCCACATGTGTCTTCATAGAAATTGGTTCTCAACTTACCAATCTATTGATGATGGTGTTGTTTTTATGGGAAATGATTTTTCTTGTAAAATTGTTGGATTTGGTAGCGTCCGAATTAGAATGCATGATGGTTCTATAAGAACATTAATAAATGTAATACATGTACTCGAACTTAGAAAGAACTTGATATCTTTGAGAGTTCTAGATTCAATTGATTACAGGTGTACAACTCAAGGTGGAGTACTGAAGGTGTCCAAAGACATCTTGGTAGTCATGAAGGCAAAGAAGATAGGGAACCTTTATCAACTTGAAGGAAGGACATAGGTAAATCAAGTAGTGGTAGAATCTGAAGATGCAAGTGACTTTGTTAATTTATGGCATCAACATTTGGTTCATATGAGCGAGAAAGCGCTTAAGGTACTGGTTGATCGTAAGTCACTTCCAAGTTTGAAGTTTCTGAATTTGAATTCATGCAAGTATTGTGTTTTTGGAAAACAATGTAGACAAAAGTTTAAAGTAGGAAGGCATATAAGGAAAGGTATCCTTGATTACATTCATTCATATGTTTGGGGACCATCCCCTACAGTTTCTCTCGGAGGATCGTCATATTTTGTGACATTTATAGATGATTACTCTAGGAAGGTTTGGGTCTATTTACTTAAAAGAAAAGCTAATGTATTTAATACTTTTAAGCAATTCAGAGCTTTGGTTGAAAAGAGCACTGACAGGTCAATCAAGTGTTTAAGGACAGATAATGGAGGCGAGTTCACATCTGTCGAATTTGAGAACTATTGCAAGGAAGATGATATCAAAATACATAAGACCACGATTTATACTCCTCAGCAGAACGGTGTTGCTAAAGGCATGAATATGACTCTTCTAGAGAGAGCAAGGAGCATGCTCAATAATGCCAAGATGCAACCAGAATTGTGGGCAAAAGCAGTTCTTACATCATGTTATTTGATAAATCAGTCACCATCAACTGCAATAAACTGTAAGATTTTAGAAGAGGTATGGACATGTCATTCGTGTGATTTTTCAAATATGATAATATTTGGTTGTGATGCTTATGCTCTTATTTCTAAATATCAGTGTTCTAAGTTAGATCCTAGATCAAAGAAATATGTCTTTGTCGGTTATGGTGATGGAGTTAAGAGGTACAAACAGTGGGATCCTACTACCCACAAACTCATCATAAGCAAAGATGTAGTATTTGATGAATCCTCACTCTTAAAATTAGAATTGGTAGATGTTGAAGTGAGACAGGAACAAGTACCACAACTCAACCATCTTCATACAGGCAGGAGCGTGAAGAAGTTCTAGAAGAAGAAGATAAAGATGTAGATGCAGAAAATATCTAGGAAACTGAGGATATGCCTCAACCATCTTTGAGGAGATCTTCACGAGTCAGGAATCCTCCTACAAGGTATGACGATTATGTTTCATCTGTGGCTTTAGTTTCTATTGATGGAGAACCTAGTTGTTTTCAAGAAACAATTAAGGTATCTGAAAGTGCTCAATGGAAGAAAGCTATGAAAGAAGAAATGGATGCCTTAGAAAGGAATAAAACATGGGACCTGGTAGAACTTCCAAAGGACAAGAAGGTTGTCGGTTGCAAGTGGGTCTACAAACTGGAAAAGGGTGTTGATGATAAAGTCGAAAGGTATAAAGAAAGACTGATAGCAAAAGGGTATTCTCAAAAGGAAGGTATTGATTTTCATGAGATCTTTTCACCAATTGTGAAGCTTGTTTCAGTTCGTGTTATGTTATCACTAGTTGCTTTACTTGATTTTGAGTTAGAGCAGCTAGATGCTAAAACAACATTTCTACATGGAGATTTAGATGATGATACATATATGGAACAACCAGAAGGGTTTGTTCACAATTACAATAAGAGGTTTGTTTGCAAACTCAAGAAGTCATTGCATGGCCTAAGACAATCTCCCAGGAAATGGTACGAGAAGTTTACTTTAAAAAGTTGGAAAATGACATGTTCATTATTTTGGTGTTATATGTTGACGATATGCTTGTGGCAAGCAAGAGCATGGTCGAAATCAACAGGTTAAAGGTTTAGTTGGCTAGGGCGTTTGATATGAAGGATCTAGGAGCAACAAAAAAAATCTTATGCATGGAGATACACAGAGACAAAAAAAATGGTAAGTTGTGGTTATCACAACATAAGTATGTGGAGAAAATAATTACGAGATTCAATATGAATAATGTGAAACCTGTACAGATCCATTTGGCTTCCCATTTCAAGATTTCTTCAGGTTTATGTCCTAGTAATGACGAAGAAAATGATTATATGTCTCGTGTACCATATGCTAATGCAGTGGGAAGTTTGATGTATGAGATGGTGAGTACTAGACCAGATATTTCACATGCAGTTGGTGTTGTGAGTCAATACATGAAAAATCCAATAAAAACACACTGGGAAGCAATGAAATGGGTGCTTCAATATCTTAGAGGCACAAGCAGCTATTCTATCACCTATGATGGTTCCAAAGATTCAGTTTGCGGTTATGTAAATTCAGATTTTGCAGGTGACTTGGGAAAAATGAGATCCACTTTAGGATATATCTTTACTCTTGCAGGAGGACCTGTTAGTTGGATGTCAAAGCTTCAAAATGTAGTCGCTTTATCCACTACAAAGGCAGAGTATATGGCTGCTTCACATGCATGTAAGGAGGCAATTTGGTTACAGGGTTTATTGGGTGAATTTGGAAGGATGCAGGACAACGTGAAAGTATTTTGCGATAGCCAAAGTGCTATTCATTTGGCTAGAAATCCAGCTTATCACACTAAGACGAAGCATGTTTTGTTAAGTACCATTTTGTAAGATAAGTTGTTGATGAAGGTGGAGTGTCTTTGGAAAAGGTCCATACAAAAGTGAATTTTGCAGACATGTTTACGAAACCAATTTTGTTAGAGAAGCTGCGGTGGTGTTTAACATCTCTTGGCTTGCAGAAAAGGTGATGAATTAATTAAGGGCATGATATATCAGGTAAATTGTTGTCTAAGGTGGAGATTGTTGGAAACATGCCAACGAATTTCCTCATGCGGTCACATGCACATGCATGCAGCTATGTTAATGAGCATGCATGCAATCTATTTTTGAACTGCTCGTGTAACTATGTGATCTATTCATGATCAGTTTGTATAACTGAGTGATAGATGTTATATATGTGAGCATACCCATAGAGGTGGAGTACATTGTGAATGCAAGCATGTGCAAGGAGCAGAGTGTGTGAGGAGAGGATGATTGTATACCTACAAAGGCTATTGTAATTCTCCTTCATTGGGTTTCCACATAAATCACTGTGTCAAGTGTGTGATTGATGTGCTTGATTTAATGCTTGTTTGATCTTGCTTATTTTCTGCTCTGTTATATACTATATTTTGCTTCCACTGCCTAAAAAGTAGCAGCAGCTCCTACTGTATACAAGTCATGCCTAATTCCTTTTATCCTGTCTATATTTCTCATACCAAGAGTCCTTTCATTATCAAGCGATAATAACACTCCTAAGAGCGAGATGAAAAGTATCATTCTACTAAGCCTAGCAGCAATGAAACAATATCCCCTCATGGCTGGCTATTTCTGTTTCTGTCCTGAAAACCGATACTAATAAGATCTCTAAGGATTAGAGAAAATTATATATGTTTCCACACAGTTATGGCTATTAATGTCTGTCTCCAAGTCTTGTAATGCAATCCGACACCGCGCTTCTCCAATGATCAAGAAATGACTGACTGGAAAGATGTCTCCTGTAATATAACAACTGAGTGTACCATGTATAATAAGGAACTAGCTAGTCTTCAGGAGAAGCTAAGTATTTACTGAAAACCAAATCTACCCTCCATGATATAGCAAATGTAGGGTGATCCTTGGAGGCCTACAAAACGTATGGTACCGCATTGGCAAGTGAAAGGTTCGATTCTTCCTTGATAACAAGCACTGTATGTCGTGAGTCTTGAAAGCAATGGAGAATGTGCAGTCTTAATGGAGCCCACTGAGGGGGAGGATGTGATTCCTCTGTTGCACTTTCTCGGACCTTGCACAGGCTGTGGACAGGTGGGTACTCTACTCTCCCTTCTCTTAGTAGCAGTAATAGCAATGCTATTTGTACTTGGTTGTGGGACAAGTTGCCCTCAAATAGTTAACGGTGTTACGGTGAGGTTTAGAATTTATCTAAGTTTGATTAAAAATCCAATGGAAATCATAGTTGTCTCATAAATTATTTCGGTTAAACCTTTTAACCTTAAAAAAATCCTTCAGAAACCATAGTTATCTCATACTTTTCGTTTCATTAATGAAAAAGCTTTGTTTATAGGATTTCGATCTTCGCTAAATCGACCTGAAACGCCGAATAAATGAAATTAAATTTTAACTTCAATATTTAGTTGAATTCCAACATAACTCATAAAAACGGTCTCACGTGAAATTTCTAGGACGTTTCTGCCTGCCGGAAAATGCCAAGGTGGACCAGGTGAAGGCTACAATGGAAATATTCCATCCAGATTTATTTTTGATTTGATGACAATTATCGAAAATATTCCATCCAATATCCGGGTACCCGACTTTTCTTCATTTCATTATAATACATCAATCCGGATATCCGGATTTACCTTTTTCGTTAATAAAATGTTTTCATCCCGATTGCAGCTTTCATGTTAACTAACAGATTGTCATTTGACATAAATGTTATATCCGAGATCCAAAATTCGGTCATCCGTTGTTAAGATAAACGAGTTACAGAATGATGAATTCGGATAGATAAAAGCAACGGTTATGAAACATTGAATCCAATAGTTAGCATTATACGTAAACCCTAAAGGAAATTAAAAGGAATTGAGTGAAAAAAGGATCCGAAAATAATACCATTATAAATTTTTAAAAAGTTTAATGAAAATTTGATTTTAGAAAAAAGATGGAAACCCTAACTATTGACATGAAGAATGAAGCAATTGAATACTTCTTTGAGATTTTTACTTTTACATTGATTATTACATTATCTTTTATTTTATTTTTTTATCTATTGCTTTCAGATATAAGATTTTATTTAATTTCATTTTTATATAGTTTATAATATCATTAATTATTGGTTTTAAAATTGTACAAGTTTGAATCTAAAATAAAATTGAAATAAGGAAGAGAAATTGTTTGATATCCTTAATTTCATGGAGACATTTGTTATGTAACAAATTTCAATTTTTATTAAAGAAAAGATTATAAGCATAGAATAGAGGTGAAACCGAGGATCCAACTAGATTTATTAGAAAGGGGATTCTTGTCTCATTTACTGGGGGCGGAATGAAGTGGAAAAAAGGATGGAAGACTCATGAATTTTAACTTTAACAAGAAGTTACAGGTCACCCCTAAGAAGTTAAGTTTGTGAGAGCGAAGTGTATAGAGCTTTTTGAGGTCATTCGCAGTGCACAGAGCTTTCTGAGATCATCCACAGTGTACAGAGTTTTCTGAGGTCATCCTCGGTTCTCAGTGGAGCAAGGTGTGGATATCCATGGGTTTAAATGGAGCAAAGCACATATGTCCGCGGGTTGATACTATAGCAAAGCACAGATCTATGTTTTGGGTAGGTACAAGCTAACACGTGACATTGACAAGATTTTCAGGTGAATCTATAGTAGACCAGGAGAGTCTTGGAACTTGGCTATGACAGGTTAATTCTTTTATATATACATATTTAAGGGTGGAAGGAAGGGGAAAGGAAAGGGGGTTGGAACCTCCTTCCAGTTGGAGCTGCAGAATCTAGGGAGTTGTAGCTTCCTTCAAGTTGGAGCCTATAAATTAGGGGGTTGGTGCTGGAAAATCTTGGAAGTTGTAGCTTCCTTTGAATGCAATATTTTTATTATATAAGAAAAACATTCTGTGGATTTCCACGTAAATCTATTGTGTACTGTGTATTTCTTCCTTTGCTCCTATTGTATATTGGATACATTATTTGATTGAAAAGTAAAGTTGTAAAAAGTGCTAAATTTTACTTGATACTGATTCACCCCCCTCTCAGTATCAACATCATGAAGGTGTCATATGTAGGTTGTTCAATCTTACTTTCGAAGGTCGAGTTAAAATATGAAGTGAGACTTTATCGATTGCCTCTATTTACACATGGAATTTTTTTTTGGATGAATTCTAGTATGCTTTTGAGAATTATGATTATGATGACTTGTGTAGTGAAATACAAGCTCTTAGAAGAAAACAAGGTGAGTCTATAGAAGACTTTGTTTTAAGATTTTATCATACATGTCATAGATCTACTTTGGATGATAAGCCCTCTGTAAAGGAAATCATTGAATGGTATCTACATATTCTCATGAACCCTAACTTCCATGTATCATAACTCTGAAATTAGCGAACCAACATCTGATATGTTTACCACATGTACACCTAGATCTCTCCTCTATCTCTACAACATATCAAGATCTGAAACATCACAGAAAATAAGTTATAGCGAAAATGCTAAGCTGACTTGTTTGAAATTTATTTCAGGAGCATTCAAGAACCCTAACTTACATAGGGAATATCTTCGAAATTGTAGTGAAAAAACATATGAAATTTGTACCACATGTGATCCAAGATCACTCCTCTATCACTTCCAAATTTCAAGGACTGAAATGTCTTAGAAAACAAATTATCATGAAAATTCCAAGATGACCTAAAACTGATTTCGCAATTCAATCTTTTCCAATCAATTTTTCACATGCACACTTTCTCTCAATGCTTTCTAATTTTATAATTTTTCATAACCCTTCATAAAGGGACATGTCCTTTAATTAAATAATTAATTCCCAATACCATGGGAAAATACCCCAAACCCATGGGTTTGAAACAACCATTTCACTTTTTACTTTTTCACATGCACCCCTTTTTAATATAATTATTGTTATCGATGTCAAAGGATTAATGATGGCATCACAATACACACAATATTTCCAAGATNACCTTAGAGTGTTGAGCCTTAGGAGATTCTAGGCCGACACTAGTCGTGGAATCTAGGAGGAAAATTGGTTTGTGGCTTTTCGACCTCGACAACATTTTAGTGATTGGGATTGAAGAGAGGTGTTATCATTATAGGTAGGGTACAACCCATCTCTTTTGTTGAAGAAATTGGTTTCATTAGGAATCCAATGGATTCTAGAGAGCTCCAAGAAATTATTGTGCTCTTCGAAGTCATTAGGAACATGTGCATTGCAACAAGTCCTCAATTTTNGAAATATTGTGTGTATTGTGATGCATCATTAATCCTTTGACATCGATGACAATAACTCCAACATGTTGTTTCATGGTTTATTTGGTTTTAGGGGTTTTCCAAGGAAACCTCGCCCCTAGTGGAACCTTAGAGTGTTGAGCCTTAGGAGATTCTAGGCCGACACTAGTCGTGGAATCTAGGAGGAAAATTGGTTTGTGGCTTTTCGACCTCGACAACATTTTAGTGATTGGGATTGAAGAGAGGTGTTACCATTATAGGTAGGGTACAACCCATCTCTTTTGTTGAAGAAATTGGTTTCATTAGGAATCCAATGGATTCTAGAGAGCTCCAAGAAATTATTGTGCTCTTCGAAGTCATTAGGAACATGTGCATTGCAACAAGTCCTCAATTTTCATCCTGGTTTCTAAAATTCATGAATTGGAAATCCATATTTCTACACAGGTAGCTGAAATAATGGGTATTTTTTGGAA
The DNA here is from genome assembly GCA_010110895.2 of Picea sitchensis. Lineage (NCBI taxonomy): Eukaryota > Viridiplantae > Streptophyta > Pinopsida > Pinales > Pinaceae > Picea > Picea sitchensis. The sequence goes on along the minus strand of SNQJ01S0005441.1, from coordinate 13,345 downwards.
TTGAAGAAGTAGTTAGCGGTTGTGGAAGCTAAGTGTAGTATCCTTTGGAATCTGAATTTGAATCTACATAAGGGTGATAAGTCCATAACATCTTCTCAAAGGATGGAAACAAGCTCATCCAAGAAATAGTTCAAGGGAGAAGAGTTTGTGAATCAATTCGATGAGGAGATTGCAATTGTGGACTAGAAAATTGAACTAGGGACCACATGTTTGGAGGATTCTACAAGCCTTTATGATCTATGTTAGTTTTTTTTTTTATGTATTTTTGAATAGTTATAATACTAGGAATATATTATAGGGTGTAAAGTGTTTTTTAAAACAAAAAATGTGTGTAGCTAATACCGACAGTCCGCAAGCTAGTACTAGCACAAACCTGTGACTTGGCAAGGGTTGAGACATCCAAAAACACTTGGAGGATCCCATGCTAAGGGGAAGCCTACCCTTCGAGCCTCATCACAATGAGACAATATTAATCATTCAACATGTACATACTCTACCCCCTATGGTTTTGAATCCTATGACCTCCAAGGAGGGAACACATGTTCTTAACCATTAGGCCCACTCAAGTTGCACCAGGGTATATAATATTAAGGAGCATTGGGTAATTTTGTATAAGGATCAAGCCAATTCATGTTATGGGCTTGTATTAGGATGGTATATGGATTGTAATGTTGTTAACTTGAGATTTGGAACACTACATTGATGTAACACCTGTTGTATCTCTTACTGTATTTTTATTTTCAATATAATTTACCCAATTATTGTTAAAAAATAGATTCTAAACTTTAAAAACAAGACAAAACAATCTTAAATTTTAATAAAAAAAAAAGAAAAAAATGGTACACCCACACCCAATTTTTATTTTTTTATTTTTAGAATCCCTTAAATATTATTTTTAAAAAATGGAAAAAAAAACACACCTTTAAAACAATTTTTTTAAACTTCTATTAAAAAATATGAAATGAAAAAAATGCATTAAAG
>SNQJ01S0005440.1:151019-163518 GCA_010110895.2 Picea sitchensis | reverse complement strand
ATTATGACTTTGGCACCACTTGTTATCAGGTGGACCTATCTTTGGTGGTCGACCTTTCACTTTCAGAGGGTGGACCTATAATACAAATGGGGTCCCTGCCCAACCTCCTTAGGACATTGTGCGACCTGGGGCCTATAGAGTAGTGGAATTGAGAGTTATCATCAGGTGAGATGACGATTTCTTATCTATTGCATCATACGAAGAGCGAGGATCACTGCTTATTCTTCTTATTATCTCTATACAACAAAAAGCAACACCAAGCTATACAACAAAGAGCAAACCAATACATCTCTAGGAAAACACATAACACCATTAGTAGTATTTCTTACATACTCATCATAGATAGATACTCCAACCAACAATTCTACTTCATAAAGAAGACTTAATAGGCAATAGATCTACTAATGAAATGGAGAACAAACCATTATGAGTATTTCTTATATCAGCTAGAACGGAGGGGAGATCACAGCTATAAGGTTGCGGCTAACAACACCCATACGAGGAGGGTTTCCTTGCATACTCTTCCACCACTTGACTAAATGAGATACTTACTGTGTCACTTTACATCATGAGGAAATACTTACAACCATGCCTTGTTTCATCATCATGTCGAGGAGTTATGTTCCTGGATTCAGAGACAAGCGATCATACTCAGAGTTCTTTATCTTTCATTGCTTGCCTAACTACTACTACTACTACAACTATTCTTATTTACTTGTGATAACTAATAGTTATTTACCACCATTCCTTGATTTAGAGCAGAGAATAACAAGTCATAGCATCAACGACAGCAGGAGCAGATCACCATTCATATTAGTTTGTATTCATTAGGAACCTGTATTACCTACGGGGTGCTTCTTTCATATCCAGTCCAACATCAATACAAAATAGAAACTATGATGGCAAGAGGAGAAGACACTATGATTACATTACATAACTTCCACATTGGATTACATTACTTACCATGATTCATTCACCAGCAGGATCATACAAAGAATATAAACTCCACACTTGATGAACACTGCATCGTATAATGACATCGATTACATATTGAGTCTAGTCTTTGCGGATTGGCTAAGTATGTATTTATTCTTGTCCTGGCTCACGGATACCTAATTATGCACTGTTCTTATTGATGACGAAGGGAAACGGAGGTGATGGGAGAGGCTTGGCAGCAGGGAACAGGATCTTTCTTTTGGCTTTGTGGCTTATTGGATATTATAGCTTCTTTGTGACTTGGATACGAACTAAGATTATATAACCTTGGCTAACTACCTTGATCATATAAGCTTGGCTAACCCATTGTTACTTTACGATGCACCATATATTCAATACTCGTAGCAACTAACCATATAATATTATTTCTATATCACTGGGACTTGTATTCCTGACTTTACCTAACCTACTTCATGTTGTCATACTGAGCAAGAGACTAAAGCTGTCAAATCTCATACTGATGAGCCAAGGACAAGCTGCAAAGGTAAAAGTAATAATAAATCTCCTGAAAGAAAGACTAGGAATGTGAATAATTAATCTCCTCTATGAACTATCACTTAACCAACTCTTCCTTCTCTCCAAGCTTCTATCTCTCTCTTCTATGCAAGCTCTAAAGATATAATATGCCAAGCTCTGAAGAAAGAATAAATTGTTATCTGCTCCTCTTCATGCTATGTCTTATCTGCTATTAATCCATCCAAGCGATTTGCTTCTCTTCTTCCTTCTATCCACCAAGCAATGAAATAGAAATTGTTCTTAGTCAAGCAATGAAAGAATCAAAAGGTTTTGGTAAAAGGGCCCACTTGATTCATAGCTACCACCGAGAGTAGAAACACCACCCTTTCATAGAACATGAGGTAAATTCCGTGCTACAATCCCTTACTGCGACTGGAGTGAGCCGGTTAGTAGATGAATCTGAGACGAGACACAATCAGCGGCATCGTATATGAGCATATCGAAACGCAATGATCGAATGGTTAGACCACCCTATGAACGAAGAAAAGCACTCCTAGAGAACTTCCTAACAACAAAGGTTATAACGGCAGTCAAAGTATAACCTTGAATAATCACTCATCTGTAACCCTTCACTTTGCAGCCTAGCAATGCTTTGGCTTTCCTTATCTCACTGAGTTTAGCTGCTTGGGCTAATAATTGGCAGCAATACCCATATTGAAATATCAGGACAAATAGAGAGAGATATCTATCCATGTTTGCATATAATAATAGAAATAGCTGCAGAACAGGTTTGGGGCTTTACTGCTATATATAAAGGGCCCTATCTGTTCACTAGCTACTTGCTTGCCATACCCGGCAAGTTTTGCACTCTGTAAATGGCACTTGACTCCAACCCTTATCTTGTGAATCAGAGGAAGACCCCCCAGTTGTACAAATTCTACACATTGAAAAGAAAGCGGGTGCTCATTAGCTACTGTTGACCCTCTACTCAGGCAATTTCACAGCTAGGGTGCGAAGTCCAGTAGACTTAGGAATTTTATGATCCTCATTTGATATCATGGCTCTGTCTAGCCGGAGAATCCAAAATTGGTGTCCTTCCTAAAAGATAGATATAGATATTTCCTATGTCTATTTGGGTCACTACCGGGCCCATCATGCCATCTGGGTTCAGCATCTTCTACCATCCCATCTTCAAGTCTATTCCCCACACACTCTGAAGCAGGAGGGAACGCCCAGCCGGGTCAGAGGCATACAGATTCGCAATGCCGTAAGCGACCTCTCATGGTCTATCTCTAGGAGAACCGAAAGCCACTTGGGACCAGCTGAACCAGTTATGGTACATGACCAACTGCTAGCTTATGTTGAACACCAATCATCTTCACTTCTTGCAAGCAGGTCTTGTATTTGCCTGATTCAGATTCTTACCCTATATTTACTGGTCAGTTAGACAACTATAGATAGGGTGCTACCTCTCCTTTTTGTATAAACTTAGTCCTCTGGGAGAAAAGCATAACCATTTTTTATCTTAGACTGAGAGTCCGGTCAATATGCAAGTGACTTGAGACCTTCCTCATTACTACGGTCTGGGCGAAGCTCTATCTCAAATATATTTGTTGGCAATGGCCTTGAAAAGGTTGCCTCGCACTGTTTGCCCAGCGCGGGATCAAGAGATAGATGTTGAACGGGATTGTGAACATTGGGAACCGTGTGTCTTTCCAGAGAATTGGTGCAGTTTCTCTTCTCTGGGCTATCTTCCATGCTACTGGAATAGGTAATAAACGAATTGATCCTCTTCCCCTCCCCTTTGCCTCGCTTGATAAGTAAGGTATCACCTTCCCTTCGCTACGCTCCCCTATCGTTGATAATTACGTAGATATATATATATATATATATACGTCTGTGCGCTTCCACCTTTTGGGAGAGATTTAACGGCTATAGGAAGGAGGGGAACTTTGTTTATTATGCGTGCCTGCCTTCGAAGAACGAACGCCTAGTGCTTGCCTTAGAGCGACCTAGAAAAACCAACCCCGCAGTCATTCCGCAGTCAAGCAAGACGGGACATAAATAGATAGCGAGCGGCTCAATCCATCTCTATATTGATATTCTCACAACCCTAGCTACAACATTTATGAAAGAAATGAAACCCCGGTTGGAGGCGAGGGAGCAGGGGAGCTCAAACTCTATAGGAAGGGGATTTAACGTCCGTGCGCTTCCACCTTTTGGGAGATCTTTAACGGCTATAGGAAGGAGGGGAACTTTTTTTATTATGCGTGCCTGCCTTCGAAGAACGAACGCCTAGTGCTTGCCCTACCTTAGTGCTGGCCTTAGAGCGACCTAGAAACACCAACCCCGCAGTCATTCCGTAGTCAAGCAAGACGGGACAGAAATAGATAGCGAGCGGCTCAATCCATCTCTATATTGATATTCTCACAACCCTAGCTACAACATTTATGAAAGAAATGAAACCCCGGTTGGAGGCGAGGGAGCAGGGGAGCTCAAACTCTATAGGAAGGGGATTTATTTTTGAATGAGTGCTTCCTCGAAAACAACAACCACTAGATAAATAAGACCTGACTTGCTTCCTTGCTTGAGAACAAATGCCAAGTGTTTCACGTGGGGCCCCCATAACCCCCACACACAGGCTTGACACGACCCGATGGAGGAGCTTATCTTACCGCTTCTATTACTTATGTTATTTTTATTCGACGATATATAATGCATGCGTCGCTTGCCTAAGAATGACAGACAACTGCCTACTGTTTTTATGTGGGGCCCCCAATTCAACCCACAGCCTTCTTTACACGAACAGACGGAGGAGCTTACCTGACTTAGCGTGCCTTACTTACAACTTACCTTAGAGGAGACCGCCTACCTAGTGCCTAAAAATGACGGACGATATAGAGTGAGTGTGTGGCTTCTCTAAGAACGACTACCGCCTAGTGAGTGCTTGCCTTACCTTAGGAGCTTGCTTGAGAACGATGACCAATACATCGTGCGTGGGTGGATTCCCTTAAAACAACAACCGCTAGAGACCTTGCTTGAGGACTTCCCTTTTATTCATTACTGCTAGAGACAGACCTTGCTTCACGACTTGCCTCAGAACGATAGCTAGCTGCCTACTTTAGTTCTTTTGGATACCCACAGCTAGCTTTCTTGATTAAACAACTGGGAGGGACGGACGGACGCTGGAGCTTACCTTACGAACTACGCCTACTCCCTTCTTACCAATTACCTTTCCTACTATGCCTACTGGTTTCCGTGGGGCCCCTTCCCCACAGCTTTCTTACTCGAGTGGAATTGTTTTCTTTATTAAAGTATAATAGGGCGGGCTTGAGAGACCTTCTTTGTTGATCTTCTTTAGGAAGCACCTCTTTTAGATTATGTCGTAGATTATTTAGGCATCTTCTTATTTTCTTTCTTTACAATCTGCACTCCCGTATTCGCACAACCCCACCATTTTCAGTGCTTCCTGAATCACACCACTTCAACACTCCATACCTTATTGCTTTTAGGAACGACCTGGGTGGGAAAGCCTACTTGAAGACGACTCTCTGTTGGACAGCTATCCTCTTGCATTGCCCTCTTTTATTGATAGATTCAATACAGCCAGACAATCTTGGAAGGGAGGGCTTGCCTTGCTTGGGTGGGCACTTAGAACATTGCTCTTGGCACTTAGAACATTGCTCTTACCTTTAGAAGCCTACTGGATTAATGTCAGTGGCACAGCTAAGTTGTGGGATCTCGGAACTGCCTTTTTAACTACTGCCTGAATAGAGGAGGGGGTAGGTAGACACCTTAGACCTTTCATATTACTTTATATCCCTACAAGATTTCTTTCTGTTGGATGGACAGCCTCCTCGGAACTGCCTTCTTTGATTGATTCACTACTGCCTAAACTTATGAGATGAGATGGGGGTGAGCACTTTGAGCATTGATATTACTTTTCTACACCTACAGGAAGACTTTTAGTTTGACCTACTGTTACCAACCAACAACCTTGCCTTTTAAGAAACCTTTATTTACTACCTCACTTATCCTCCAACTTAGTGATTGATTGGACGGGCTTGCTTAGGTTAGGCACTTAGAATAGTCATTTTACCTTTCAGCCTACTTGATTGATTACTTTATGTATGACAGCAGGCAGAGCAACAACCAACTAACAACATGGCGGCGTCTTTACAACGCTTGGCATAGACGACCGGCTTTTACTTACCTGAAATTCGAGATCTTACTGGTTTGGCTTGAGCACTCAGAAAAACATTATTGTTACCTTTCTATGCTTACTTGATTACAGGAAGTGGAGTGGGTGGCACAAGAACAACCAGTAGGAGTTGGATCGTGCGTGGAAATAGCCCTGTTGGATTGACTCTTTACTTATGATATTGTGTAGGGTCGGATTGGTACTTGGATTCCAACATTCATTCGATCACACCTGCTCGTCACTAAGTGATGTGATAGGAACTTCCTCATGGAGTTCCCGTCCCACTGCCCGGCAAGAGCAGGTTTGAGTGGGGTAGCTTCGTTATCCATGAGTGAGATGGCGATCAGGAGGTTAGGAGCGTGTGATGCCCCAGACGTTGGGAGATGATTTGTCGAAATGGCGTCCCGACCATCGTGGAATATGTGCCGAGTATTCTGTGATTAGATCTTGTATGCAGTCCCCGACCCCAGCACTCTTATTGAAGAAGTTTGACACAATTGACAATCGAAGCTGCCTGCCTATAAGGTAGTGGGAGTGAAACCTAGGGTTGCCACCTCAGTCTAAAGGGCTGGTATAGAAAGAAGCTAGTAAGTGGGTTGATACCAAGTAAGTATTTTCCCTAAGATTGTGGTTCCAACAACTAGCTTACATAAATAAAAAGGTGGGAGAAGTAACAGATCAAGCGCTTTACTTAGGTATGGGTAGGCACACTTTTCAATGAACCAAACTCACTATTAGCCAACTAACTCTTCCATCATCCCCTTAAATGAGAATAGTAGGTTGTATATGAGTAACCGTATATCCATTTAATAAGCAATGCCTTTCATTAATTCTTAATCACCATATCGATCAATCCCAATAAGAAGAAAACTATCCCTTGAAATAATGGTTTGGGATAAAACGGGCCTAAATGAACTGATAGGTGTGTATAAGACGAACCATGACTAGGGCACTCTAAACAACGTGATTAGGCAGATTTATTATTGATAGGTCATATACAAGGTTATCCCTTCTTTATTCCTAGCAATCCTTCCTTAAAGTGGTAAATTCAGAAAGCAAAGGTACGTTAAGTGACTCGACCAAAAGGGGCGAGGAACGAAGTCAAGGGATTTCTCTGGTGTATGCTCGTAAGTAAAGGGTTCATAGATGTCCTCCCGTACCTACTTCTAAGATTCCTAAAGAAGGCAAGTGTGAAAAGCATATCATGGCTGGCTCTGTCTGTCTGGTTCCTATCAGTTGAAGCCTTTCCATCCATACCAAGGAGGCTCACTCTCTGATGGACTATAATAAGCCATCCGACAGTTGTTCAACGATCTCAGCTGAATAAGTTCTTTCTGTCCAATATTTGCCTAAATATTTTTATGGCCGTAATGAATCCAATCCGACAGTTCAACAATCTTGGCTAAAGGTTCTGGGAGTATAGTTCCTAAGTGAGGCAGTGCCGAGGATCACCATCCAATGAAGGGTAGTTGTCCATCCATCAAACTTCTAGTCTAAAAGTAGGGATATAAAGAAAGGTAAATCCAAATGGTCTAAGTGCTTCCCATTTCATCTAAAAAGTTTAGGCTTCATCAGGCTTCATCAATAGGGCAGTTCCGTTGATCCGACGATTCCACAACTAAGTGAACATAAATTAAAGCAAGTAGGCAAGTAATACTAAAGGTCTAAGCCGTACCTCCTCCTCCAACAAGTGTTGTGAACGCCCATGAATTCTCTCTCTATTGAACGCCCGTCTAATGAATGCTCTATGTTGAAGTGCTTCCATCCCATCCATCCGATCCAATGCTATATACGTAAGTAATACAACTAGTATATGCTGAGTGTGCTCTCTGAGGGTTCTACGTATAGTAGTTTGAAGAGTCTTCCAAGGAGCAGTAGTCAATAAAACAAACCCTGAATCCGTCCATAAAGGCATAAGTCCAACCCTCAACCCATGAATCCCTGCCATAATCCCTGCCTGAATCCCTCCATCCAAGGAGTAGTAGTCCATCCATCAATCCATCCATCCCATCCACCCGGTGCTTCTAAGGTCTAATGAACCAATCCCAAATCCAATTCCAATTCCCATCCGTTCTAAGGGATATGCGACTCACTCACTTCACAATGTGTATTTCTGGTATATGTCTCCAGGTATAGTTATGGCAAGTAAAATAAAGAAAGGCAAAGGCAAGGGAGTATGTCATAGCATGTGCTCCTGGCTACTAGTGTATTCCTAGCTGATAGAGTGGTTACACTCCTAGGATGTCTGGTATAGAGAGGTAAGGGTATTCAATGTCGTACTCTACTGACTTCTATTCCATCCTGGCTGAAGATTGGGAACACTCCCTCCCTCCATGTGATGCTCCTAGGATTCAGGTCTAAAGAGGGTAAGAAAGTTGGTGTTAATGCCATGATCCATACTGTATTCTGTATTGTAGGACTTCTCTTCCTGGTGTACAGAATGGTTTGTACAACCCTCCCTGCCTGGTGGGTAGAAGAGGTATCTAATTCCTTCATTGTCTCAGCAGGGCTACCTATGTGGGTGGTAACAAGAGACCCAGAAACTTATGGGTGGGGAATGATGAGGCAAGGCAATAAAAGGTAAATAGAAGCCCCATCCATCCCTGCCTCCTAAGATGATTCAATACAAGTGCAATAAACCAAACACTGTCTGGGAATTATATCTCTCCTCTCAATGTAATAAGCCCGTAAACAATCCAACTTTGCTCTCAGATGTCCCAACAAGAATGCGATCTCCCCAAGGCATCCCCGGCAGTAAATTCAAGGATCTAAGCCATCAGGTCAAGCACCATGTGACCCTCTACTATGTGGGCTACTCATCCATCCATTCCACCCAGCTCTGTCCCTCCATTCCATCCCTAATCGGGGGAGTATCATAAAAGTAAGGCAGGAAACTAAGAGTATTCGACGAATTTCCAATCCATAAGTAACTCAAAGTTCGCGGATGAAGAAAGCCATGATTCTCCTGGGTGGGTTGGGTCATGCAAAGAAGGAAAATCTGGTTTCATATTATATATGTAATATTTATTATTACTAAATACCATAAAAAAGAGGTGGTTCTATTCTCAAAAGCCCGATCGATCCCGATATAAACAACCAGTTGAGACACAGAGTAAAAGATCCTCATCTTACCAGCAGGTGGTTCCGTTCAAATCCAAAAAAGATTATGAGATGGGGTGTTTCCTATAATAAAACCTGTCGTTGGCACAGGTCGAGTATGGAATTTCCACCGTGGTCTGGAACTTGCATTTCTCTTTAGGCAAGTAGATGAATGAGAGCCTTTAAGGTTCTTCCAATCCATCCATCCCATCAACCGGGGACTTATAAGGTCTCATGAACCGATTCAAATTCCCATTCCCATCCCACGATCCAACGATCCCATCCTCGGCTTCTAAGGTCTGATAGTTGTCCCTCCAAAGACCTCATGTTCTAGGGCCAGTAAAGAAGTCTTTCTATCAGGTGGGTTTGTTTCCAAGGTAAGTTCTGTAGATCCCACAAAATACACAACGTGCATTCCTGTTCTAGGGATCCAGGTCTATCTATTTCTGGCAAGTGAAAGAAAGAAGGGCAAGGGAGTGTTTTCTAGATGTGCTCCTGGCTCCTTGGGTATTCCTGGCTGATAGAGTGGTTACTTTAAGCGCTTAGGGTTCCGGTCTTGAGAGGGTAAGGGAAAAAGGTCCCTCTAATCTAAGGCATATGGAAGTTCATGACGATTCTAGGTGTAAGGGAAGGGCTAATGACCCATCCCCCATCCAATCCGATCTGGCACTTCTACTGGTCTTCTAGCATTCCCTCCAAAGACCTCATGGTATAAGGGCCTCCCTCTTTGGAAGACCTAATGATCTAGTGCCTCTCTTTGAAGATCTAGTTGTAGCAGGTGTCTGGTGTCCATCCAAGGTAAGGCATTCTAATCGTGTTCCCTACATCTCTGGCTATTCTAATGAAAGGGTGGGTTAAGTAAATCCATCACACCCATGGTCCTAGGGTTCTACCTGACTGGGCCCTTGATTTCTTTTAAAACCTGTCCTGTAAAGACATTCTCATACCGATATCGGATAGTTATGTGATATCATCTCATTTACCGATATCGGAGATAAGGCCTGGTCTTGTAAAGATAAGGACCTTTCCTTTACTTTTCCCACCCTCAGAGTGCCTTATTGCTTTTTCCTCTCTATCCTGATTCTTATGCTATTATTTTTTCGAATATAGAATTGAATTCGTTTAATATAGAATCTACTTAGTTTAATATGGAATCGACTTCAATTGATATATAATTGTAATCAAATTGGATTTAACGAATAAAGTTATATCTATAGGGAGGGAATACCGGTAAGGACCTAAACCAAGCTAACGACTTCATCCCCTTAATGCCAGGGAGATAAGGCGCTAACGCCAGCCAGGGAGATACCCACCCTAAGCTAACGACTTCCTCCCTCGTATCCCTAACTCCTCTTAACAAAGCCAAGGATATAAGGTGCCACACTCAACGAAGTATTCACGAAGTCTTCTCCAAAAATTGATCCCAACCAATATAAATAAGAAAATAGAACATCACATATAGAATAGAATAGAATAGTAGGATTCATCGAGAGATAATATAGTAGTATTTTTCGAGAGAGGATTTTGCCTATAAGTTTACTTAAAGACTTGGCCCTGTCTCTGGCTCTAGTTACTGACATGATATACGAATCATTACACTATCTCTACCAAGGCCAGGCTCCTCGCTATGGAGGCTTCTCACTCCCATTGTTTGGGGCAAGAGAGAAAGAAGGGAAGCTTGTTTCAGTCCTTGTTTTTCCTCATCTCCAGATTTATATCTTTCGACCAATATCAGGGAAGGACAGCCTCCTCTCTCACCCTACCAGATTGGGTGAGGAAAAGATTTATAGACAGATTGGCTTGCCTTACTATTTGGGTGAGGAAAAGCCTTGCCCTGGAGAATACAAGGTTATCCCTTCCTTCGTGAATGAAAGACATAACTACAAAATCTAGGTCCTTCTCTTTATAAAGGCCGAAGGTGTTGGGTAAGGTCCGGAGCCAGATGCCTGGGCTTCGGACAAACTAATATTAAAAGTTTATGTGTCAAAACACGTAAAAAACAACCATTTAACGTCTCGAACCGGTAAAAAAAGAACTCTACACCAAAAGAGAAAAGGTAGGGATTTCCATCAATGAAATGAAACAAGTAGATTTCCAAAATTGGTACAAATCGGGTAAGATCGGATTGGATCGGGAAGGATTTCCTTAAAAGGGCCGAAACAAGCATATTTAAAAAATTGGTGAAAATCGATAAGAGTGAACGAAAGGTACCATGGTTTGCAACTCGGGTTCGAATCCGGAGGTCTCTTGCCTGGTAACAACTAGACCGCTTTGGTCGACCTAAGAGTGGAGAAGGATCAAAGGCATCCGCGAAGGCGTTTGAAACTGTCTGGGCTGGCTATGGACGTTCTTCCTCCTAAAAGAAGCATAGAAAACTAGGGGAGCTCTCTAATTTTTACAGGGCTGGCCGGGCCTTGCGTATATGAGTTGTGAATGAAAAATGTTTCTTTCGCCTGCCAGGTCGATCGGTGGAACCAACCCAGTTAGGCCATTAGCGGGTGAGAAATGAAGTTAAATTCACCTGGTGCGAAAGATCTGATCAGGCCTCTCGGATCAAAATCCTAATGGGCGAAGACCCCTATAGAGGTCAGTCAAGATCTAAGCCGAAATATTTATGCTGTCTACTTACGCCAAGGGGTGGAAAAAACCTTAGAAGAGAACATGTCAGACTTGGAGAACAAAGAGAGTTATACTCAGAAAGAGAATTGGGGTTAATTAATTTCCTAGTTAAGCCAAACAAATTTTATCCTATACTTGACACATCAAGGGTGAGTTACCTCCTCCCCCAACAATGGACCCTCTACTTATATGCTTGAGAGGTGGTTACCACAGTTGGGACTCGATATATGGGTTGTATAGGTTTTAGACTTCCATAACATCCACTCAAATCTGTACATTTTGTACTTTCATTATTTTTCTGGGCCATTTTGAGTGCACTCAAAATTTTCTAGCTAAAAACCTGCGAGATGCTCATGAGTTTCACTTCTATAGGCCGTGAGCACAAGGAAAGTGGCTATACAATATAGTCCAATAATCTGCAAATTGCTGAATCAAGGTGATGATGTGGCCAAGCTCAACTCAATGGAAAGGGTTACCAAAATAAGCTATAATAGATTCCCCCTAATGTGTGAGGGTAGAAGAGGAGTTGATGACTGAAATACATTATAAAGCTTAAAGGAGTTTGACAAGCGAATTAAGGAGGAGTCCAACAGACCAAGGATCCGAAGGTTACCTGCGAGCAAAAACCAAAGTATCAGATGACTCCCTTCCTCAAGGTAGGCATACCCATGCCCAGATGGAAAAGAAGCATGGCCTCCAAATAAAGTACACTGCGGATCCATGAAGTACATAGAATTAAAAATCATGGCCACAAAAGAAGTGGATCCATGTAAAATAAAGATCGTAGCCACGAGCAGATACAAAGTGGATCTATGTCTCAGTGTACATCAGGAGAACAACTGGAGCTATGAAAAGGTAAAATAGGTTCTCCAAAGTACCAATGCAATATAAGATAGTGGCACTTGATTATAAACTCAGGCAGTAGCACCAAATAGGGATCCCTCCACAGCCCAAGGTCTTCAATCCAAATCCGTCACAATGTACAAATCTACACCATGTGAAGAAATGTATTGAATCCGAAAATGGGAGAAACCATCTAGTCACCGGTCATTGATGTATACCTTTTCCAGATGCAAGGTGACCCGCCGATGATTATAATGGGCACCAGGATACATAGTACATTCTAGC
>SNQJ01S0005440.1:129708-151009 GCA_010110895.2 Picea sitchensis | reverse complement strand
TTTAAATAAATGAAATTCCTCTGTAAATAAAACTTAATAACAATCAATCAGTGAATGATGTATATGAGCATAGGATCCAAATAGGTTTGCAACTACATTGAATATCATATCAGATAGCAATAATTTCCATGAATCAATAGACAATAAAAATTCATTCATAATATTTTGCGTCAAGAACGATTGAATTGAAATGCAACAATACTCCCTATTTCTGTACAACATGACCATGTATACGAAGAGAATAATACACATCACTAATCTAGATCGAGTTCATTACCAACATTCGTAATTACATAAATTTAGACTCAATTATAATAAATGACTAGCAATAAAAATACCGTAACCAATGATGATGAAATCGCAGATGTTCTTCAACAAATGGAGCTCCTTCCTTTCTTCTTCCACTCGCTAATCATCGAGACGTCGCTGGTACCTCCCAACCAATGCTAGGGGTACTCTTCTTTCCCCTTAGCCCCCCGAGCCACAAATGAGCCACACATACAAAACCAGAAATACTCTAGCTGCAAGCTTGCCTCACAAGGTAAAGCCACCACTCTATCTCAAACTTGGTATCCCAACTCTCACAAGTAAAACCATTCAAAATAATTTTGGCAGCATAACTTTACCCATAATTTGTGTGATCCCTTCCCCATCTAGACCATTTGATTTATAGGAATTTCCTCACTGACACATCCCCACTTACACAATCAATTTTCTTTTTAATTCAATAAATTAGGATTATTCCCCCTCACAATTGTCACTCTCTCCCCAAGTTGCACAAGTAATTACATGTTTTTATTTTAATTATAAGTCAATTTCCCTCACATTTCCCAAATGCGCTCCTTAAATCGCTTCTAGTTGTCTCTTTATTCCCCAGATTCTCATTTAATGACTCACTCCTTACCAAATATGAGTTAGAGTTAAAGTATGAGTCTTCTTCTAATAAGATTAGTGGTAGCTAGACTCTAGATACCATTCTATGTGTACACCTGTTCTCTCATGCTTTATTTCTTTCTTATTTTAAAATTCCAATTTGGTATTTTCCTGCACATGTGTGTATTAAATCAAATCTTTAGATTTATTTCACTTTTCTTAATTCTTAAATTGATTTACCTCATTTCTTTTAAATTTAGTTTAGCCTTTTTACAAAAAAATAGACTTAAGCTTAATTTTTTTTTTTGAATAGGCTTAGAATTTTATTGGGATTTATAATTAATAAATTCATTCTTTAATTAATTATTTAAATCCAGCAAGGCCTAAATATTTTCAAGCTTTATAATTATTCTTTTAAGGTTTTCTAGGCCACCCAGATTCATTGACTCAAGTTGTATTTGTGTGACCTACCCTTCAAGATGTACCTCCGTGCTCCAAGGGGGCCATTTGCCTTCCACTAGTTTTGGTAGTTGTCTAACCCTTGGAGTCATGTCCATTCAAGAAACCTTGTGAGAGACTAAGGGCTTCTAAAGAATAAGGACTCCACCTTATTGCACACCCCTTAGAATCTTCGTGATCGACTGTCTCAGTCTTCCCTCATGACATCGTGGACCTCTCAAACTAGGTAATCGTTAACCTACAATTAAATTTATGGTGGGAGTTATAGTAGGATGTGATAAGGATGCTGCCACACCTCTCCCTCAATATTCAGTTTCTGTGTGTGGTCCATTTACTCCTTATGTGAGTCATATTAGCAACCATCGTCAACCTGCATCCATTAACAAAACACTGTCACTGATCCATATACATAACCATACTAAATCAATCATATGACACATATGCGTCAAATGAAATACTCATACAAAACTCAATCCACTCCCTAACTCAATCTAGAGCCCAAGGAGGTCCATTGGTGCCATGGGAATCCACAATCTATCAAGTGTCCTACACACTCAGGGAAAACTCGTCAATAGCATCTGTCAATACATATATATCAAATAACAATAGAGCATAACTCATGAACCATCATCATGTAAAATCCATAATTGAATCAATAAAAATGTACTATAACCGGATCACTTGCATGAAAGTGTCCTCAAAGAATAAGTCGATAATATGTTCTCAGTAGAGTGGAATGTTACATCAACTATGGGTTCTCAAAGAAAATGAAAATACACATTTGAATGATTTTTGAACGAGAAAAATGAAGAATAAGAGACTATGAAAGGTGACCAATTTACTTATTGTGATGGATTTTATTCTCATTATTTGCTTGCTGATGTGTCGTTTGTATTCTCCTTCATTGGAATTCTGTGACTAGTTACAACAACCTCTTCTTGATCCGGTTTTGTTATTTTAGTTAAGGCATTTTTAACCAATTTTCAATATAATCTCTTATTGATGAAACAATTATTTTTTGCCTTACTTTTATGTCGAATAACAAAATTTCCAGATCTCTAAGGTCCATTGAAAGTTGGTGTAATGTATTCTCAATGTCTTTGTTTTTTCTTATAGAACTAGCCAACCAACTTTCGACTTCTAATTCTGAGTACTCGGTCAAACTATTAAATCTCTTAATTAATGTCGTCTTAAATATGTCCAATTTTTCTTCAAATTGATCTGTTGACCTAAGCATGGAATTTAATATTAACTTTGGGTCTTCAACTTATCCAGTTGTTGCAGCTAAATCCAAATCAGTTAATTTTAAATACAACTCTTTCGTTTTGACACTTATAGTGTCACAATCAACCAATATTTCTTTTAGTTTTATCCATTTTATCTAACATGATTTGAGTTGCTTTATGTAGATTGGGAAATGAACGTCTTATTCTTTTCTTTTGAACTCATTCATATTTCAAACTTTTATAACAATGATGGAAACAAACCCTTTATAGAACTCCTCATCATTTTCCAGATGAGCCTGAAGGTATTGTCTCAAACTTGTCATTCTTGATCCCAAGGAAACAAAAATCTTTGTCAGTTCTCATGTCTCAAGGATAAGAGATTTATTTTCTTGATGTTTTCTCCAACATACCTTCTAACAACAACGAGTAGACTTGATGTTCCTCTTAGTCCATATATAGATTATGATACTCCATCAAGACTCTCCCAAGGCCACATTTTAGCAATTGGGTTGACAAATATAGGCGGGGGCATCAAAGCGCTTTCTAATTCTTTAATTTTGTCTTTTAGGGTGGCATTTTCATTCTCCATTTCTCCAACTGACATATTTAAAGATTCACCTGTATCTTCATGAATTTGTACAATTTTAGATGGTATAACTCCTTTAAGGTCGAGTTCTAAGCCCTTTTTTTCCTGAACTTTTTTATTTTGTACATGAAATTTTTCAATGACCAATTTGTTTGAACTTTTTTCAAATAAACCACTACGAATAGTCAAGTATTCTTCTTCAAATAGAATTGGTTCATGTGTATTCAATTCTACTGCGACTTCTCTTCTCTCATGAATTCTCTATTCTTCGTAGGGAAATTCGATGTCCTCAATATTCACATCTAGGTCCATATCTTAAAGAACAATTTCTTCTTCAAGTTCACCCTCACTTCCTCCTTATTTGCTTGTTTGTATTTTATTTTTATTGGTCACAGGGAATTTATGGGGTCTTTCCAGATTTCCCTTAGGAGGGTTATGATAACCTCCATCATTAGAATTCTCTATTGAATATTCTTTTGTTCTTGGGCTGCAGACTGAGATTTTTGTTTTGGAAGGACTCTTTTCTGAGAAGTGTTAGGAGAAATAGTACTCCTGTCATTCACAACTTTTCCACATTGTCTATGTTGATCAGTGGTACTATTTTTTTTTTCAATATCTCCTTGTTTCTTTTCAATAGAAAATGCTTGAGGGTTCTGACTATCGTCGTTGTCTTCTTCAAATAGGAAAGTATTAGAAATTGAGACACTATAGCCCACATATGTCATGTGCTTCAAAAAGAGTTGGTTAAGGTTGAACCCTTTGATTCCATCCACTAACTTTAAATTAAACTAATAATATTGAACTGAAAATTCATCGATATTATCAATTTTTTTCAACATTATCTCTCCATTTTCCATGGTAGGGGAATAAACTGCTTTTCCCTCTTTTCGTGAAAAAAATGAGCCCAAAATCTATACTGATTTCATACTTCCACAAAAAATATCTTGTCTGACACATAAAACAAGAGATATGAAGGTTTTTCACAGGAACAATAAATCTTGATAATACTGAAATGCTCCATTTATTCAAAGCTCCCTCTTTTATCCAAGAACATTGATGCTTCTAAAGATAAATTTGATGTTTTTGATCCGAAAATTAGTTTCTTGAAAGAAGAAATGAAATAAGTGTTGTTACACATTATTTTGGTCTCCCCTGTGATCAACAGATGATATGTGAATAACTCATTTCCATGTTCCCTGAAGATACTAAATGAGACTTTCTCCATGAGAAAAGTGGATTATCTTTTCTTCCTTAAAAACTATGTCAAATGAGATCGTCGCACCCTGCTCAATGCTTGGGGTGCGATGATGCTTGATCATCACATGTTGCACCAAAACTAGTCTGCAACGTCACCGCAGGCTGCCTGTGCATGGGGTACGACGATCCTCAAACAAGAGAAAAAGTGAAATTCATGAAGGTTCTAGAAGGGAATATTCTAGAAGATGAGGTGGCCTCCGATCGATTTGGATCTTACTCGCTTCTCTGATTTAGTGGGATCATCTTAATATCCTCATCCATCACTCTTTCACCCTATATAAAGAGGGATTTCTCATGGGAAAGGTTGGGCTTGCTTATGCATGAAAAATTATGTTATAGATTATACTTGGGATAGCTTTGATTTAGCTCTCTAAATCAGGTTGTGGATGTTCTTCATCAAAGGCATTGGAGCAAAGGCGTGTGTGTTGAAGAAAAGGGACATTGGAAGGGACCTTGCAACATCAAGGAATGGGTCGTATTCTCCACTTTCATTTAATATAATTCAGTAATACATTTCTTCGCTATAAAGGTGTGTCTATTTTTATTGTATAATTCCTTGATCTTATACATAGACTTCATTAGAATATATACATTGTTGCTCTCTCTCTTTATTGGTTTGTGCTTCTTAATAGGTTCACCATCCCAAAAATCCAAAGATGGAGAAAGGATGACACTGGCAAGGATCAAACGTTATTTAAATGGTATGTCATTTATCCCTCTCTGAACTAGTTTATATGACAATGAAATCTAAGGAGAAACTTGTATTCTTCCCTGTTTTTCTCTAGCTTCTTGTTGAAGTTAGGGAGATTAATTTGTGTCCGCACTTACTGATTTTTTCGATAAAAAAATTGGCGATCATACTAGGGAATGTACTCTTTTGATTTTTTTCTACTTATTTTCTTTTAGCTTGCCTGCTTTTGGTCAATTTAATTCTTTGATTCTTTGGGTGATCCATCTTGACTCCCCGGTTCCGGAAGTTCATTGAGAAACTTTGGACCCTCTTTACAATTTTTCCTTAAGTTTAGTCATCGTTGCACCCTTCTTATGTGAACCAGAGTGACGACATTGCACTGTATTTTTCCTTCAGCCTGCGACGATCCTTCATCATCGCACTGGGCTCTTCTGCAGCCTACAATGATTCATGTAGAATTTTTTGAGTGACAATTAACTTTCTTCTCTTTGCCTAGATTTGTCATTACTTCTTGGGGTGAACTTTTAGTCTTGGTGAATGATTGGTTTGAATCTTTTATCTTGAAATTGATTGTTTCTCAAGTATTCAAAGCCTTTTTCATAAGCTTTATAAGTTTTATCTTTTACTTCTTATTGCAAGGGTATAATCTCAAGTCTTTGTCTTTGAGTGCTTGCTAGATAAGTTGTTATTGATCTCTTTGAGTTTTGGATTGATTTTTTAAGTTTTGGATTATTGTTGATTGGAAAACAATTTTTGTTTTCCTTAGGCAAATAAATTTTCTTATCTTTTAATTTTTTGCTTGCATTTTGAGTTTAGTTTGGGAAATAGTGTTGTGAGTGCATTGATCTTCTTGGAAAACTCTTTATTTTTTGGATTACATCTCTGTTTTAATTTGAAAATGAAAGGACTGAAGTTTATTCTTCTATTAGTAGTCTTTACAAGAAATTCGTTGCATTCAAATATTTGTTGAAAAAGAGACAATTGGAAAATTTAGTAGCTTTGATTGTTTGGAATCAATATCATTCAAAGATTGAAGAAATTGTGCTTTGTAATTTTTTGTATTCTGGAAAAAGAAACCTTCTCCCTTGTCTAATTAGAGTTCATCGAACGAAAATATTGCATATCATCTCTTTTTGCATTTTATTTGGTCAAGGTAAAAAACGTCATCAATTTCATCTCCTTTTCCCTTTTTGAGTAAGCAACATCCATTAAAATTCAACGTAATTTTAAAATCTATCTAGCAAATTTTATTTTCTAGAACATTTTTACACCAACATTGGCTAAGATAACTCTTTCGAATAGGCTGTGAGGAACACTCTCCAAAGTATCAAAACAAACAATAGTATCTTGTGATGGGGAGAGTTTAAATCCACTTGTTACATTTTTTCCTGGGAAGCCCTTCTAACACAAGGATCAATCACGAGGTCACATTAGGGACCACATAGTTACTCACCCTACTTTGTTGGTATTAGTGTAGATATTGCATGTATTATTGGGGGTCACTTGAGAATAAAATCTTGTGTGGACCTTCTCGAGGAGATTTCGGTCTTAGATACCCTACCCTTGTGCGTGGATCAAACTATTGACTGCTTCCCTAGGCATCATTGCCATAATTGGTAACCTCAGTGGCCTATATATTTAGAGTATTTAAATGAGGTGACCATGGAGGGGAAAGTCTTCATGGTACCTGGAATCGACGTTGGCCAAAATCACTCAGGCTCCTTGAAGGGTATACCCATGATTATGTGTGAGAGCTTGCACCAGGGTGCAAGTCCATTAAGCAGATCGTCATTGTAACTTTTCCACCCGCTTTATCCGAGCCCCTTCTTGTTTTGATTTCATGACGTTGGATTTCATCACCAAGTAGTGACTTCAAAATAAGAAGGTTTTTTTGCATGTTTGATATCTAGATTTTATTAGTGAGTCTTGTTTGTTTCTCTAGTTGGCCATAGATTTCTTTCATTCTTTATTTGGTGCGGCCAACATAGGCCCTCACCGATCATATAGGATGCAAGGGTTTCCTCTGGGGGAGCCGAAAGAATAATATCCTTTTCTTCCTAATTCACTAGTGGGTCCTTCTCCTGAAGGAGAAATCAATAACAACGCGTCCTATGATATTATAATTTCTACTCCATTGGTAGAATCAACACTTCCTATAAATACGTTATTGAGTGTTATACAAGATCCACTTTTTCTCTGCATAAACGCATCGGGAGACGTTATTTTTGAAGAGTATACTAGAGTATCTACTGGAACTTACGCAGAGTTTGGTGTAGACAATCCACCCTTTCAGAGTGAATCGTTTAGAACCTTGGTTCATACTGCTAGAATTTTTAATCCTAGCTCAGTACCTACCCGTTCTTTTTGGAGGACCTCCTCGGGACAAAATAATTTTGATAAAATATGAATGAGCCCAAATCAACCTATGTCATCACATACACCTATGACTTCCACTGCTTATACAATACCTTTAGATCATTTTACTAGCACAAACACTAATGTTGTCATGGTTTCAGACCAGTTGTTGGTTGGTTCTCATACAATTCTTTCCCTCCATCTCACTAGCTCTACCGTGGTCCCATAAGTTACACATGTTTCTACTGGAAGTCCAGTCATAACTCAAGATCCTATTGGAACTCCACTTCCATCTAGATAAATTCCATCACTTCCACCTGGGTATAATGTTGTTAGCGTTTTCTTTCTTACACCTACCTAGGTTCTCGCCGGAGGGCCTATCATTCCTCCTCCACCTCCACCTGGAGGATCTAATCGTCCTGGCCCAAGTAGCTCCAGTCAAGTTTGAGGCATAAGTCATTCTGTCGCTTCTAGTTTTTAAATTCCTATTGGAGGACAACATCAGGTTGGGGTCCAACCCCAATTTGGGGGGAAACCTCAAGTTGGGGGGAAACCCCAAGTTGGGGGTCATAAACTAGTATATGGGAAATATACACCTGGATTACAATGTCAACCTTGGAATTTTCATTTCCAAGGCAATCAAAAACCACTTGGGGGTAAAACTCCCAAAGTGAATTCTTTTGTACCCCTTAATCTCGGGCAACCATATCCAGGCTCTGTAAATCCTACCTAGGGTTAATATTTTCAGTCTAATGCTCCTTTCCAAGGTATCATACCCAATCAACCAACAAGTGTTGGCTTCTTGACTCAAAACCCTTCACAACCAAATTTGATATGGCCCTCTAACTATCTACAGACTACTTATGGTCTTACTGGTATACCTACGAGATTACCTCCTCAAAATTACCATTTTCCTTAAGTGAACAAACAATTGTCTTTTCTAGATACTTTCGATTTACCGGATTTATCTAGGATGTTGAATGATCCTATTTTGCATTCTCCTTATTAGCCGGTCATAGCTGCCAAATTACCATAAGAAATTCCTAAGTTTGACGGTCGATCGGGAGAAGACCCAAATAATCATGTCATGTCATTTCATATGTCTTGTTCATCCAACTCCTTGATGGATGACTCCATTAGATTACATATTTTCCAATGAACTCTTACAAGTTCGGCAACCAAATGGTATATCGAATTGCCACGATGATTCTTCAATGATTTCAACACCTTAGCTATGGATTTCTTAACGCATTACCAGTTACTGATACAATATGAGACAGGAACCAAAATTTTGATTTCATTTAAACAATCCTCTTCTACTCATATTTTTGATGATATTCACGAGCGAAGGAGGAGAAGACGAGTAATCAAAGTTCCCCTTCCTGATCAATTATTGGTTGAGTGGTTTATCAAATCACTCATCGGTCCTATAGCCCGTGATGTTTCCATGGGTGGTGTCGTCACTGAAGAGTACGTGATCAGTCGTTCTCAATATTTGGATCTAGTTGATTCACAAACGGGAACACTATATGACTTGATCCATGATGCTCCTCTCTCATCTAAAAATACAACCTCTGTTAGCGACATTTCTTGTCCTAAGCACAAGAGTATTCGGGTCTATAAGATGCACGAGAAGCACCTGAGAGCAGCATGGAAAAATCTCGTTTTAAGGCTTTCGAGCACGTAAGAGGGTGAAGTTATGTTTTCGATGGTCCAGATTCATCCATAAGGGCAGATCAACGATCATTGGGATATCGGGGCTACCAACTTAACTGATATATAGCGTCAGAGAAAGCGCCTATATTTCAATATTAAATCTGGGTCGTCCGATCCAGTGACACATAGTGTGAGATCTAGTCGGCATATCGACATTCGGGAGTTCGAAGGGTGAAAGTCCCTCGTCCTCTCGCATATCGAAACCCCAAACCCCGGAGTGCCGAAAGCACCCAGAGTCGGGCCCACAGTATCGAGAAGCAGTCTCAGCCGTTCATCCAAAGGGGACACCTGGTGCACGATTAGGCTCCTCGCCTTTTTGCCCATTGCGATTTCAAGGTGCAAGGAACAGCTCCGTCATATTCCCGATGTGCGAGGTGCCGGGAGAGAGTTTAACACAAACCTAGGAGAGAGTTTAACACCCTTTCCAAACTTGATCGAACTCTTGTGCGGTTTTACCCGCAAGAAAACTTAGTCGCCAACTTCATAACTGTGGTCAATGTGATGCGCATCAACATAACTCTTCTGTCAATCTTGCGATTCTTTAATCCTTTGTGTTATCAATTGCATCTGTTCTTCCATTTCTTGGATCACTTCTGGTCCTACTAGGACCTTATCCTCAAGTTGATCCCAACTCAATGGTGTCCGACACGGTCGCTCGTAAAGAAACTCAAACGATGTCATCTTAATGGTACTTTGGTAGATGTTATTGTATGCAAACTATACTAGTGGAAATAACTCTTTCCAACATTTCTATTGGTCCATTACATACATACACAACATATCTTCCAAAATTTGGTTTGCTCTTTCTATCTTCCTGTCTGTCTCAGGGTGATACGATGTACTAAATTTGAGTTGTGTTCATAAAGCCTCTTGGAAACTAGTCCAAAATCGTCCTATAAACACCAATACTTGATCATATATGATTCGTCTTGGTACACCATGTAACATTACAATCACCTTGACAAAAATTCTAGCTCTGTGTGGCACCTGGTACGTCATACGTACAAGTATAAAATGTGCACTTTCCATCAGAGTTTCAACTTCCATGAAAATTGAGTCATGTCTCCTTGTCATCACTGGAAATAAAACTATAAAGTCTATCTAAATGACCTCCCATTTCGATTCCAGAATAACGTGACGCTGTAGTAATCCTACCATATTTCTATGTTTAAATTTCACTTGCTGACAATCTATACATCTCTCCATGTAACTAACTGTGTCTGATTTCATTCCTTTCTAGAAGAATAAAGGCTTAAGGTATGTCCTCATCTTCGTGACTCTCGGATGAGCCATGTCAATTTCTCTATGAGCTTCACTTAAGATCAAACTTCTTAATTCATCGTTAGGCGATACCCAAATCTTGTTACTATACCTCATCAATCCTTCATTTTCCAATGTATAACCTTCAAACTTTGGTACCATTATGGTGGGTTGTCCAATATTTTCCTTAACCCCTTTGTACTAGTCATCGTCAATATGTATAATAATATTTTCCTGAATATTCATCTGAAGAGGTATTATCGAGAATATGCGTGATCTCTGAATCAACGCATATTCCACTATGTTCATCGTACCTTTTATGGTAGTAATCTCGAAACCGTATTCATTCAATAGTTTTGACCAACGCCTTTGTCATGTGTTCAAGTCTCTCTGCGTAAATATATGTTGTAGTCCACAGTG
This sequence comes from Picea sitchensis, assembly GCA_010110895.2. Lineage (NCBI taxonomy): Eukaryota > Viridiplantae > Streptophyta > Pinopsida > Pinales > Pinaceae > Picea > Picea sitchensis. The sequence goes on along the minus strand of SNQJ01S0005440.1, from coordinate 140,166 downwards.
ATATGTCTTTAGTTCGAATTTTCGTCTAATCAGATAGTGTCTCCAAACTATTAAGGCATATACAATGGCCAATAACTTCAAATTATGCATTGTGTAGTTCTCCTCATGCTTTCTCAATTTCCTTGAAAGGTAAGCGATCAATTGACTGTCTTGCATCAATACTCTGCCTAAACCTTCCTTGGATGCATACATGCAGACTAAGAATTCCTTGTCCATGTTGTGGAATTTTAGTATTGATGTTGTCGTCAAACATTCCTTGAGACTTTGAAATTCTTCTGCATATTTCTTGGTCCATAAATTTTTTCTTTTTTTCTTCTGCAATTCCGTGATCAGATTTGATATCTTCGAAAAATATTTTACAAGTCGTATGTAATATCCTGCTAAACCCATAAAGCTGCATACTTATTGTATGTTTGTCGGTGCAAGATATTCCATAATAGCCTCTAATTTCGCTGGATCCACAACAATATCTTCCCCAGATATGATATGGCCGAAGTAATGAATCTTCGATTGGTAAAGAGAACATTTCGACATTTTCCCGTATAATTTTTTTCTCGTAGGCACTGTAGTACCAATATTAAATGTTCGTCATGCTCTTCTTTCATCTAAGAATAAATCAAAATGTCATCAATAGATACTTGAACAAACTTGTCCAAGTATTCACGGAATACCCAATTCATCAAGCTCATGAATACCCCCGGGTTGTTTGTCATTCCAAACTGTAAGAGTGTAAACTCATAGTGTCTGAATCTCATCTTAAATGTGGTTTTAGGGATATCTTCCTCTTTAATCCATAACTGGTGATATCCTGATCTCAAGTCGATTTTTGAAAACACTGTCGCACCTTTCATCTGATAAAAAAAATCGTTTATTATGGGAAACAGATATTGGTTATTGATCGTCGCCTTGTTCAATTGACGGTATTCAATACAAAGTCTCCATGATCTATCCTTCTTTCTTACGAAAATTAGTCCAAAGTCCAACAATTCCTTCAATTTCATTTTCAACTCCTGTAACATAGGCGTTGACATCCAATAAGGTGTTCTTTCTATCGGCTCGATTCCAGGTTTCAAGTCGATTGTAAACTCCAAATCTCATTCGAGCAGTAAGCTTGGTAACTCTTCTGGAAACACGTCTGCAAACTCTTGTACTACAAGAAGTTTTTCTAATAATTTTTCTTCGCACTTTTCGTTTAGTGTTAAGATTGCATATAACTTTCATCCCTTGCGCATACTCTTCTGTAGATGTAGAGAAGAAATGAATCTCAAGGACACTCCCTGGTTTCTTCCTACAATCACTCTTCTCTATCTCACATCATCTATCAAACTTAACTGTTTCATCTTACAGTTAAGCATTGCATCATGCGATTCCAACCAGTCCATACCAATCACTATGTCATAAGATCCTAAGATCGTGACATATAGGTTGGCCTTCGTTACCAGATATCCCAAGTTAATGTTGCAATCCATAAAGTTTCACCCAACCTTCTGTTTGGCATTTGAATCCATTTCTACGTATCTAAACTCATCCTGGTTGACTACCTTTACCTCAATTCTCTTTATTTTTGCACTATAAATAAAGCTCTCTGTAGCACCTAGATCTATTAAAATACTAAAAGTTTGGTTGGCGATTGTACCTGACATATTGAACATAGTGGATTGTTTCTCGGCCTGGTGGTTATTCACCACTGCATGAATCCTATGGGCCTTGCCCAATTCTCCCACTATAGTGGGTCCTGCTGATCCGACCGCCCTGGCATTCTCAATAGGACAGTATCACTCGTAACATGGATGTCTACATGTCCAACTTATACTCTTCGGTCTAGTACTCCTGGTCCTCGAAGTAGAATATGTTGGCCTACCAGTCTGAGATCCTAATATGTTCTTCTAAATAGGCTTATACTGTTGCTACTGCGAGCGACACTATTTTTGATGCAGGGGTCCTCTATAAGGATTCCTCTACTAAGGAGTATGTCATTGTGAACATGGGTCCTCTAGATGTATCTCGATACCAAGATGTCTGTCTGGCTAGAGTCTAGTGATGTTGCGTTCCTAATGTCACTTGCCCAATCGGTCTTGTAGGAGTACTACCCTGACCCCCACTGGTCAACTCTTCCTCAGCTATGAGGGCCTTCTAGACTGCATCGTGCAACTTATGAGGCATCAGGATCCTTGCCTTTGCACGAATGTTGGAGTTAAGGCTGGACAAAAACTTGTTTACCTTTAGCTTCTCTATGTTCATATGTAGAGTGTACCTAAGCAGCTCCATAAATATGGCCTCATACTCTGGCACCGTACGACCACCCTGTCATAAGGGGTTGAACTCATTGAGCTGGTGCTCAATGCATTCCTCTGAAAAACACCTCTCCCAAAACTTCTCCTCAAATAGTTCCCATGACTCATCTTCGATGACCACATTTAGTTGAGGTAGGAGCATCTTCCACCATAGAATAACACTCCCCTTCAGCTGAAAGACCACCATGCAAACCTTCATGCTGGAGGTGTAGTCATGGAGTTGAAAGCACATCGCCATGTTCTCCAACCATGCCTTGGTGGATGAGCCGTTTGTGGCACCCATGAACTTGGGAAAATTCACCTTCTCGATTTCTCTGTGAATGCTACCACTTTCAGCTGCAGTGCGCTATGAATCCTCATTGGGTACAAAGGCTCTAGCCTCATCTCTAACTAGTTGGTTAATCAAGGCCTTTACATCCTCTGAAAGGACCTCATAAAACAAACCACATCTCCTACAAAAACCTTCTCCTACTCAAGGAATTTTTCTCCTCCTTGGGGGTTAGACCCCTTTGGCATGGATTCTACTAGAGGCATCACAACTCCTCCCTTAGCACCACATCGTCTACCTCCACGACTTCCTCTAACCATAATTACCTGCATGGACAAATTTCAAAATTTTAATTAGCCATAAGGTCTGATTCATAAGTTTAACACAGGGGAAGGTGTAACATTCTAAATTCGTGGGGTTGAACCTGAATCTGATACCATATGTAAGGACCCCTCTATTATTTCAACGAACAATGAGTACAAGAGTGAGTAGAATTTTTTTTTTCGTTTTGAGAACAGACATTTTACATTAAAAAATGTTCACGATATTACGATTAGGGACATGCATCACCACCTAAGTTAACAGACACTAATGAAATTCATCTTAACAACTGGAAACAACATTACTATTATTCAATCAACCAATCACATACATATAACATAAGAAACTACTTGTCGCACCTATTCTGCATGGTTAGGACCTCCAAGACATATAAGTAATGCTCAAGTCCAAGATTAATCCGATTGATTTTGACAACTTAAGGTCTCAGGACTTACGAATGTTCTGAGGAACAATGAAGTATCTAAATCCCATTTATCAAACATAATCCAATTTCTAGACTAGTTCCATTAATCATAATTAAACATCATTTCATCATAGGGCATGGAATAATCTATTTTACTTAATCAAACTTTCTAGAAATGCTTATGTGTAATTTCGAGTAAGAGAATAATACATGAGATTAATAAAAGTTACTTTAGCATAAGTAAAATCTTAAGAGTAGCTAGAGATCTATTTCTAGTCATCATTATCGACTGATCAAGTCAGGTTCACTCAAGGTCTAGCATCATTTATCATGTGCTCCAAGACAATTACAAACTTCATATAGTACAATTTTATATATATATATATATATATACAACGAAATATATTATTATCGATATAACAAGAGTTCAATACCAATCTTGGATATCTGTTTTTTTAAATAAGAAAAATGAAATCATAACCAACACTATGTAAAGGTTTCAAATTACTTACATATCCAATTAAAAGAAACTATAAGAAGGTCAACCATGTGTAAGCAGTATATAAAACTTCATAGGTTAACTTATATATTCTTATATAAAGAACTAAAATCAAATCATAATAAGCATATTGATAATAAATCAAACTGTGTACATATCCCTATAGAAGATTTAAAAATATCAAATATATTACGCAATATATATAGAATTCATATGCCACCTAAATACCCATTATAAAGGTATAAGGGAATCAATCATAATGAATGATAAGGAAGGATCCCAAGCTACCTTACAATCCATCCAAAGAACTATAAGAAGATCAACCAATTTAAGAAAGAATTAAGATATTTCACATGCTAACTTACATACCTAATATAGGGATTTTCCAAGAAGATCAAGTCTTATTAGTACCTTCTGTAGGCATAGAGGGACTATAGCGATCGATAATGCGTTGACTACATATATGTACTGATGTGATTAGATAAGAGATTGGAGGTCTTATTGCCGGCTTCGCTATGCCCAATGTACTATATGGAAACATATCCAAATTTTTTCTTGTAGAGAGTATGTTTTAATCATATATTTTTCATGTATATTTCTTGAAGGTCGATTAATGCTAGCATTAGTTTCAATGTTTGTATTAGCATTTTTTGCTACCTAAATATATCCGTAAGTTTTGATATGTACTAAGAAAATTGAAATGTTTTGATATCCAATCTTTGTAGTGATTAAGAATTCCAAAGTTTATAGCATCTTTGGCAGATGTATATTTCTTGAAATGTATTGACACTTATTCTGAGATGCCTCAATACGCCTGACAACGTAAATGTTTACGTGACGCGACATCCTCCAACACCCCTGACATCTTAAATGTTTGCATACCACGAGGTCCTTATACAACCTGAGAGTCTTAAATGTTTATGTAAATACGGTTCTCAGAGTACATTTTTCCTGGAAATTTTCTAAACAGTTGCAGTGAATTTGCACAGTCTTCAATAGCCATTCTATGTTTCATTCTTGTTCTGCCATTGAGGCTACATACATTGTTTACCGGTTCGATGAGTGCTTCTTTTTCGATGGTGTGTCGGTTGTTTCCATTGTATTTTTCATCCTTGTAATCGTTGAAATGTTTCATCCTCGTAATCGTTGAAGCTACATACATTGTTTACTAGTGCGGTGAATGGTTCTTCTTCGTTGGTTTCTTGGTTGTTGCTTGTTGTTGTTTCGCTCACGATTCAACCTGCGCTTCTACATTTCATAGTTTCGGAGTAAGTTTTGATTCCATAGTTTCATTTTGTATTCTTTTTTTGTTGTTCAATGTTTGCAGTTGGCAAGTAAGAATTTTTTTATTCCTTTTTTGCTTGGGCTGCATTTTCATGATCGTTGGATATACATATGTTGTTCACTGGCTCGGTGTTTCTTGCTGGCTCCTGGGTTGTTGGTTCTGTTTGTTTGGATGGGTTTTTTGCTTTGGGGCCCTGGGGGTGAAGTTAGACATCTTTGTGCTTTCTCACTGGTTTGGTCCTTGTTGGTTTATTTTGTTTGATTTGGCCTTGTAGTGTTGGGGTGCAACGACGGTGGTTGGAGCTTTTGTTTTTTCATTTTTTTTGGATTATTATTGTTTTTTGGGGGCACTTTACGGTGTTCAACCCCTGCACCCACCAGTCGATATGCAGTTGTGTTATATTCCATTTCTGTCAAGGCCGATATCTGTTATTCTATGAGATTTTACCAGTGCTTGAGTCCTTCCATGAAAGAAAATACTTGCATGCAAGATTGTTCGAGGATTACATGTGAAGTTACAATATCCACTGTTTTTTTTTTGGAATAAAGCATATATATGCAGGCTACATTTATAAACCATGTATGGTCAAATGTGTGGATATGACATGACATGTTCTTTCTCCTCTACATAGACTGGTTTGCACATGATACAATTTGTGTTGTGCTTGAGATATGATATGTGCAACAAAGATTCTGCAAGAATATATTTTCATGTCTGGAAGCATGTCTGGGTAGTTTGCCACAGAAAACTGAGAACTTGTATCGTGGGCACAACAGTCTGTGTAGAGGATAAAGAGCATAGTTAAAGGTCATGTATGGATAAATTTCCAGGGAAAACCATAAATCGTTTAGTTGCGGCCATGCAATCGTGTGATATTTTGTTCTTTGTAATATATTTTGGCCAGGGAAAAAAAATCTACATGTTTATAGTCATGGATAGAGAAGTGAAAAGGTTCATGTTTCTGCCTTTATAGACTCTTCATTTAGTCAGTTTTGTTGTATGTACATATTGTTTGTTCTCCGGTCAATACCATCTTCCATTGATGTTCATTAAATTTTGTGGGTTCCCACATTGAAACAAACAGAGTAACTGGAGAAAAGGAGGGAGTGTTGAGTGCATCGACTGAAGAGGATATAGAAAGGTGCATGCTTGTACTGTTGTTTCATATTGCGCTATTTTGTATTTCATTTATGGTCTGTATATGTGTTAAGTTGGTTGGGTGTCTTCCTACATGGTAAGTTATCTTGGTTACATATGTTCCTGCATACTAAGCTAGTTCATGTCCATTGTGTTTGTGCTGCATTGTTGCATTTAAACAAACAAAATGGTTGGACAGGACGAAGGACTCTTTGGCAGGTAAATAGACCTGTATCTTTTTGTTTTAGGTGTCTGTTTTCATACTAACTTGCCTTTGTGTCGATTGCATCTTCGACGTTGCTTCCTTGGAAAAAATAGGTTGCTTGGACAGGGAGATGAATTCTTCTGTGTAGGAGCAGATGGTTCTGTGGTACAATCTTCTAAAAGGTATACCAAGTGTGCCGGTAAATTAAATATACAAATCGGGTAGGAGCATATAGTATTAGACTTGAAAACGATGAATTCACAGTAATGGGCATTTTAGCGCTCCCTGTTTCTAGTTTTTCCATTTTCTATTATCCCTTTTGTTTTCTAATTCATCTGCTTAGTGTGGTTTCCGAAAATTCCTTCGTGTGTTGGTTGGTGGACTAATGGATTGATATATGTGGTCCTACTTCTACCTTATTACATAGTTACCCACTTTCTCGATTGTGGGTTCCAGGTTGGCAGGTTGAAGATTGCTCCCCTGGGTTCTGGGGGTTCGCGATATACAGACTGGACATGGTGGCCCATGGTCACGCCCTATTTACTGTTAAACATTTCTCCAGTTAAAAAATTAAGATGCATACAGTTTTACGGTTATTTGGTCCTTCCGATGGACAATATACAATGCATATATTTGTTTAGTCCTGATGTTCATCTTCACATGCTTGTATCAGAAAAAGTGGGACTAGTGACATGGCCATGAGCAGTTAGTCATCCTAGACATCGACAGACTGACAAGGCCAAAGGTAAAGATGCATACGCTCTGCTCTTACTATGTTTACTAAACAAATTTCCTGGGCTATATATTGATCTATGGCATGGCGGATATGCTAATGCCATCTGTAATACATGGTTTGCAACTCGCAAGAAGTATCAACAAGTACAAGCGAGATGTCGAACGTGATGCATGTTCCGCATACTAAGAGGTGTGGTTGTGAACATGTGGCTCCATAGTTCATCAAAACTATGCATGTACTTCTATCACACTACCATTCACTTTAGTTTTCCTGTTTAAAAAATTTTGTCAGGTCTGGAGTTGTGACATCCAAAGTACTGTCAATACAGGGCTTGAATAGCCGCCAAACTAGACATGTGTTCGTCGGGGACATAATGGTCGTCTATACCACCTACTTAGACAAGGAAAACAAAAGTAGATCAATTATGCATGCTGATATGACATACAATGACACTATGATGACAGTGACACTAACTGTTCCTCCACAACTTGTCCAGAAACATGCATAAAAGATATTGCCGCATAATGGGATATCCATTACAAATTTTAATATATTTCCCAAAATAGTATATGGCCGTGGTGATTGCGATCAAATTATTTCTCTCAAGAAAGCAAGAATTGTGGAAAATAATCCTGCTATTTGTTTAGAATATCGCTTCCTCCTGGACTTGACTATCATCCAGCTTGTGCAAAGCACTGATACTTACCCAATCAGAACGATTGGGGCTGCTATGACACTGGGGAGAAAATTTGGGTTGCAACACATTGTCCATATAAATGATGGAGATTCAGACAACGACAAGGAAATGGTACCGCTTTTCATATTCAATTTTGTTCTTTACTTTCGCGTCAGCATGTATGTCGGATAAGTTACACAAATGTTGCATTGTTCCATGTTGCAGCTACAACTGTTTGATACGTATTCAGATTTTTTTTCATCAATGGAACAACAATTGCATAGAGGGAAAATTCCACTTATGATGTTAAAAAATATAACAAAGAAGAAGGATGCTAGAGAAAGGATCTTTCGGACAACCCAAACAACGTTTGTAACAAAGTTGCGAGAATATATCGTAAAGGATCTGGAGAAACTAGCTAGATCTACAATTGTTGTGCGTATACATTCACAAAATCATCCTCACTTTGCTTATAGAAATAGCCTTCAACAAATTTCTGCACCTGTTTAATTTTTTATTTTTTTTTAAAGGCGAGGGGGGGGGTGTAGTTGTGTATTATATTTTTCAATGTATTAATCCCTTTGCTCGTGTTCCTAGGTTGAAGGTATTTTAGTTGCAACCAATGTGTACTCGACCCCCTTTGAGATTGTATGTGCAAAATTCCATTCTCCTGCTTCTGCCTCCTCTTTGATAAGTGATGATACGAATGATTGTCTGCGATGCGATGAAAAATGCCCATTTATTTATGGACATTGTGTCAATGGTGTTATCCGAACCGTGGGAAACACAACTCTGCATTGTATGGTTAGGCATCCTTTGTTACCAAATGTGCTTCTTGAGTTGGGAGAGTTGTCGTATTAAACGTATCTTCAGAAAAAGGCAAGCAATGTCTACATGCTGCGACAGCTTCAGATACAGAGAAAACTCACCTTGAATGAGGACAATGCAATTTTAGATATTGGCTGAAGAAGGGGAAAATTTTTTTATATCAAACTTTGGGAGGAAATGAAAATACCTCATGTCTCTCTCTAATATTTGTTCAACATCCAGATGAAAGTTCATTTCAAGAGAAAACGAATGCGACGACGTCTTTTCTTTGTATATCAAATTGTTTGGTGCAAAGGTCGATGGGTTCTTCTCTATGGAATGTTCTGGGAACTTGCTTGCAAGATGTTTAAAGTATGGTTGGTTCTTGGTTATCTTCTTTGTTTTTCAATTTGCATACCATGGAACTCCAGTTGTTCTTTGGAGGACACGAAACAATATAATTGATTCTTTTTAGCCAGCTGACACACAAATCTGCTTGATAATTCCTATGTCGTTGCGACGCAAATGTACTATGTTACTTTCTTTAGCAGATTTCCTTAATCGATGAACTTGATCAAATTATTGTTCTGAAATAATTTGAAATCAATGAATATATATTGTGCGAAGTGCAACTGTCCTATCATACCAACAAGAGGCTGTTAAAATTCAGATTGGTCATTGTTTTGGCATTTTTTCTTATTCGATGAACTTGGTAAAATTAATATCCTGGAATAATTTGAAATCAACGAACATATATTGTGCGGAGTGCAATTGTGCTATCATATGAACTAGAGGGCCTTAAAATTCAGCCCCTGCCCTCCATGTGGGTAAAAAAGCATATATCGCAACTGCCCCCGCGAATAGCATCGTTAATGCCCAACATTACCCCAAAGGATCCTCTGGGATAGTCGCAATAAGTAAGGATTGGAGCTTTAGACAAGCATTAACCAAATAGGTGAATAGATCCCATGCCCAAAAAGGGACAGCACTACGAACAAATGTAACCAAAGTTTAGATAACGTTTTACAATAGAGTGCATTTCTTATTTCCTATAATTGGGAAGGGACTACTATAGGTGTGGCATAAGGGGGAAGGTATAGTGGGATGGGTTGAGGGGACGACCATAAATTGTTTATTAAGGAAACATCATGTTTTACAAAATGGTGAATTGTTCTACGTACAAAAAAGAGGAAAGAAAGTGAACAATTTCAGGACAATGTGGACATAGTGTAGTGGAGATTGAGGTTGTTTCTCCGAAGGGCTTTTTTCATATAGTAGGGTCATGTTCTAGGAGTCAAACACATACACTAGGGTTACTTACGGTTCTTTAAGTATTTATCTGCCCTTTTGAATGCATATCTGTTAGGCTAAAGGGACGTTAGGTGGGCCGGAGAAGCTGGAATAATTAACTTCTCGTTTTAGAGTTAGTTGCTACCCAAGTCATTATTATTTCATGTTATTATTCAAGATAAGTTCTAAGCTAATAACCCTGTGTTGGCCATTCCTCAGCTATTACTTACGAGTGTCCATGCCGGTCTTTCCCTGTGTCAAGTTGTTTTCAATTTACAATAACATCCAATGCTTTGTATCTCGTGCCAGTGTGGAAGGATTCATTATTTCCTTATCATTGGCGGGTCTTATCCTATCGACTATGACACATTGTTGTAGGAAGTATACCTAGATAAACGATAGCACCCTAGGATTTCTTTTCATCATTAACAGATTGCCTTGTACTCAGCAAATGACATTCATCATTGGTTGCTAACTAAGTGGTTTTCCCTATGTTCGATGGCAAGATCTTTATTC
>SNQJ01S0005440.1:85036-105481 GCA_010110895.2 Picea sitchensis | reverse complement strand
GCTCTTCCCAAGTCTGGTTGAAGATCAGAATGTCATCCAAGTACACCACTACAAATGAGTTGGTGAATGGTCGCAAGATGTCATCCATTAGTCTCATGAAGGTTGCAGGGGCATTCGTCAACTCGAAAGGCATGACCAACCATTCGAGAAGGCCCTCCTTGGATTTGAAATCAGTCTTCCACACATCAGAGGGTTCGATTGGTACATGGTGATACCCAGACTTCAAGTCGATCTTGCTGAAATATTTCGCCCCCTTGAGTTGGTCCAGAAGGACATCAATCCGTGGGATCGGGTACCTATTCTAGACAATGATCTTGTTCAGTGTCCGATAGTCAATGCAGAGTCTCCAAGTCCCATCCTTCTTCTGCACCAGCACGATCGGGCTCCCACAGGGTGATGAACTCGACCGGATGTGAACTTTCTGCAACAACTCCTGAATCTGCCTCTTGATTTCGTCATTCTCCAGAACAGAGTGTCGATAGATCGGTCCATTGGGAAATGACGCACCTGGGGTCATATCGATGGGGTGCTTGACCTGACAGTGTAGAGGCACCCCTGCGGGGGAGGTTAATATGTCCTCGTACTCCTCCACGACCTTATCCATCTATTTCTATTGTGCAGAGGGGCCTTGTCTAGAGGTCGTGGCCACAGTCTTCTTCTTTCCTTGAGGGCGGATCATCAGGAAAACAAATTTCCTAGTTTTGGCAATGAGCTTACTACATTGTTTTGCAGTAACCAAAGAGATGGATGTAGGCGATGCTATTTCCAGTATCTTGTACAACTTATTGCCCAAAGTAATAATAACAGCATGAGGCCTGGACTCATACACAACATGTCTCTTCCATAAGTATGGTTGGCCTAATAATACATCAGAAATATCAATAGGAGAAATGTCACATAATAAATCATTTGTGAAGGGCTTGATGTTGTAGGGAAGGCGACATTGTTGGCTTACGTGGAGGTCCCATCCTTGGTGAAACCACCCGATGGTGTATGGTTGTGGGTGTGCTGTGGTCAACAAACCCAGTCATTTCATGACCTCTATTGAGATGAGGTTCTTATGGCTCCCGCTGTCGACAATGAACAACAATGGGGAACCCTTTACGCACATCTGGGAATGGAAGAGGCGCTCCGCCTTCTCTGGATCTTCTGGTTCCTTATTTTGGATCTTCGTGGTGGCAATGGTGGCATTGGGCTCTGTATCGATAATCTGCTTCCCCTTGTCATTCCCCTTGTTGGGTTCTAATTCAGAGTCGGAGCCTACATTAGATTCATAAGCCTTCAAATCGGCTAGCAGTGACTACTTGGCCCGACACTCACTTGTGTTGTGAGTGGAGCTCTTATGGAACTCACACCACTTCCCTGTGTCTTTTTTGGCTTCGCGATGTTGTTCTTTTCTTGCGGATTTGGCGGGTTGTCCTAGGTTGTCCCACCTTGGCTTGGTCCTTTGTTCAATGGTTTTGGGGTACCTTTCCCTTGCTTCTGATTCGTAGACCCAAAGTCTCTCTTCTTATGTTTGAACTTCTGCTCAATCTTGGCAGCATACCGGTATGCCGCACCAAGTGAGGAGATGTTGAGGAACTACATTTCCTCTTAAATGTATCTATGAAGAAAACTGTGGTACTTTAACACCAAATGTTTCTTCGAATCTTTGATACCCAACTTTGTGCGTAGGGTATGGAACAGATTCGGTAGCTCATGCACATCTTGGTCTCTTTGCTGCTGCAGCGTAGTCCATTGTATGTATTTGTCCTCATAGCTCCCCACGGGATAATATTGTTCCTTGATGGCATCTCGGAAAGAATTCAAAGTGGGTACGACCAAGAATAGAGAGGGTTCCCCCTCACTCTGTTGCTCCCAGTAGGTTTCCCAGTAGTCCTTGACATGGGGGGCGACTTTAAGGAGTGAAAAAATAATCCTTTCTTGGTCGAAAAAGTCATGAACCAAGAAATATCCTTCTAGCAGATTCAACAATCTATCAATGCCATCTGCATTTATTTGGCCCTCAAATATGGGAATGTCAAAGTTTACTTGTACCTTAAAAGGAGTGGCGCCTCCAGAGTGGTTGTTGGATGTAGATGCGCTGCCAATGGGTAGTCGTTGAAGGATCTGGGAAAAGTTGCCCATCATCGTGTTCCTTTGTTTCTTGAGGGCGTCCTTGAGAAATAATTTGATAGGATCTCCTGCTCCCTCATCTTTCTTTTCTTCCCCCATGGGCAACTATCGAGGTTTGCGAGGTTGATCTTGCAACGGTTCAACGAGATCGAGCCCTAACTCCTTATACCTCGATCTCGTTGGGGACATGCAAAGAAGGATCGAGAAAGAGAAAACTGCTCTGATACCACTGATCTAGATTTATGCAGGAACACAATGAAATACAGAAATACACATAAATTCAGATATGCAGCGGAAGTAAAACTTCATTTCATTAACAACAAATGACTGAAATATGCTTACAGACAGAATGGAAATAAAATAGCTCGGGCACTGATAGCTTATCTCTGAGAAGAGATGTGGCAGCTACTGGCCTATGAAATCCATGTTACAATGAGGCTCGAAGGCCTATATATTATTGAGAAACAATGGAAAACCCTAAACATCCAAAAGCCTAACCCTAGGAAATGAAATGCCAGAATATGGGCCCCATTGGGATAAATTGGTACATCAATTTCCCGGGGTTGTAACTTTGGCATACTATCTCCGTTTGATGCACATGATACATCTTTCAAAAGATATATCCGAGGAATACACTGGTGACAATGAATATTGAGTCTAGAACAAACTCATATTTGTCAGGGCATTCATTCCCAAAAAACGTTGTTTAGGGCCTCAAAACAGCTCTGAAAGTTCAGGAGCCGAAAAACTTCTAAAAATAGTAAATTGTGCTACAATTAAGGAAACTGAAAAACCGAAAGAAACAATGGTGTGGGTCCAAGTGGAATAGGCGGGTGGACACCAATATCCACCTGGATCAACTTGGAGCATGGTGAAGAGGATCTTGGACCAGGTTCATGGAACAATATCCGACTTAGATTGTAAAGGTATAATCTTCATGTTATGAATAAAATAATTACATTTTCTTGTCCCAAATGATGGTGTCTTGAATAATTTTATTAGTTTATGCTTGCCATTCTAACACATAACCCTAAATTATATATGAAATAACATTCTTTTCGTTCTTTGTTTGTCAATATTTGGATGCAGGTCATCCCTGGGAGGAGACGTGCAGTCAGTGGAACTTCCAAGTGCGAGGAGATCATCACCCGACATGGGAGTAGAGGTATAGTTACCTGATCTCCTTTCTCTTTTGTTTCTTTATATTATTTTGGTACGTTTGGGGTAGTATTGAGAATTAATTATCCTTTAGAAGGTTGTTTTCTCTGCCTACATTTTGAACCCTAGTGTAGTTAAAGGGGGGTTATTTCCCACTAGCAGAACTGGCAACCATACTGGGGAAATCCTCTAGGGTTTTTTAGGGGATTTTGGGTTGTTTGATTGGTTTGTTTTCCTTTCAAGTTTCTCTGAGTTTTCTGAGTTTGTCAAGGGATTCTGGTCACCTTTAGGTGCAATACCAGTTGTCCCTACCCTGTAAGATTGTCTGATATTTTCTTTTTTTGGAAAGATATAGAGTTCTACAGGCTCTGTCTTGAGTCATCCTGCGTACATACACGCTCATCTCAGTAAATAGCCCGCGTACATACACAAGTTGTTGATGCAACATCCCAAATCTCTATTTCAATAATTGTTTTTTGAAAAAGAGGGAGTTTTCCTCTTTCCTGATTGAGGTTCACACTTCTCAAGGTTTCTTGGATCAGTCCAGAGTCTTTATTTACAGCCATAGCCTGGGTTTAGAGTCAGTTTACTTGTCTTCTTAATTTTCTTGTGTTTTCTTTTAAAAGGGTTTTAAGCAAGTTGTTGAATTGTAGATATTCCTTATTGGTTTCTTGATTGATTCCCTATGATTTGCAGTAGGCTAAAGATTTGGTTTAGTCTTGTTTTAGTCTTCTTTTTACCCCTTTTACTTGCTTCGCAAAAAAAAAAAAATTTATTTCAGTTTTTCTCTTTAAGGCAATTTCAAAAAAAATATTTCCTTTTCAGTTTGGAAAGTAGTTAGAGTTGGTTATTTGCAAAAAAGGAAAAGAGTTTGTTTTTAAGTTCTTATTTTCTTGAAACATAAGTAGCTTATAGTCAAGCGAATGTACATTTTAGGTTTTCTTTACAAGATCTTGAAAAAGTTAGTTAAAGAAAAGTTGGCTACAAAGAGTTAGTTATAAAACTTTTCTTTTGATCAAAAGTAATTTTTCTTTCAAGTTTCGTATTTTCTCCTCTTTATCATCTCTTATAACATCATTAGTTTCACCACCATATCCTGTGAGTAAATCAAGCCATTAAAAATAATGCTTGATCTAAAATAAGCTAGAATTTTTTGTTTGTAGGGTCAACCAACTAGTTTAGGGTTAGGGCCTTGAATTGGGTTGGAGAGGAAAATCTTCAGGGTCGTTAAATAGACATTGGAGTCTGATTTAGGGAGTGTTTAAGTCTAGTGTCATAAAATTTATCTGGGATCCCCCTCTAACAAAGGGGCTAAACACAAGGTCGCATGAGGAAAGGCAACGAAGATAACCCCTCCAAAGTCGGACTGAATGTAGTGGTGAACACATATTAAGGATCTATACTGGGAGTACTACAAACTGCATTTGCCTACGGAGCTTCATGGACCTAAAATCCATTCGAGATCCTTTGTTGCCTTCGAAACCACTTTCTCTCGATACCCTCAATAGGTTTCAGAATTGGTATCCTGCTCAATGTGATCCGCTCGACTATCGACTGTACCCACTTGGTGACTGACTGCGAACTAGAAACTTAGTTTCCCATATTCTAGGGACTTACACAGGTGACTGTGGGGGTATACCATGGTACCTAGGGAAAACGTTGGACCACGCTTCATAGAGTATACCCAAAGGGTGCTTCCGTGTTCGAGTTTCACTTGCACTGGTTAGGTTCTCTAGTATTGACTGGCGTAACTGTTCTTCCTACTAGATAGTTGACTGCTTGATTTGTATTATAGGAATTTTTTAGTGTGTTCTTGGTGTTTAAATGTCAGTTAATCCTTACTTTGTCTATTGATATTTTCACAAGGTGGAGGATCAAGAGATCTTCCGGTTGCGAAGGCTTTAGGGACTATCATCAGTTGCATTGGAGCCACCTCCGCCACTGTTACAGTGAAGAATTGACCAACAAGGGTCGTTCGAAGTGACTGGGCCGCAAGAAACTATGCCCAAGCCTGCTCCACGAGGACATGATTTGACTCTAGAGGAACATACTATTTCTGACCTTTAGCCATAAGCTCTTAGGCCAGCCAACCCCCCGATCACTGACTTTTCGATGTCTATCTTAGTACAAGTTGTCCCTCCTGAGGTGACACCTTCCGAGCACCAGTTAGTTTTACAAGAAGACATGGACGAAAATGTTGCTACTTCATTCGGGAGTCCTCATACTCCCGTTTTGGCTATTACGATAGGGGGAATCTTGCCTCCTATCCCACTTTCGCTAGTTCATACCACAATGGTCTCAACTCCCTCTACCTCGGGCAGTTGTCTAATACTGTCATTGGAGGTGACTAATGCTTCATTTACACAGAGTGTGACAGGCCCTCCATTCTCATATGGGATGCCTGACTTTGATTCAAACTTGATGCTTACCTACTCCACCTTACAGACCATGGGTCTGGGGGTAGGGAGCTCAAATGCTCCCGTGCAAGGGTCTACCGGGGGAACTTCAGTCTCCTTTAATTCTATCCCTTACATTTGGGGTCATATACCTCCTCTGTTCCCCTCACTCGGTAATTCTTTCCAACAACCTATCAGGTTGAGTGCTAACTATAGCTTGTTTGGAGCAGGCAATGTAGGACCTTCATCTTACACAACATGAGTGGGATCAATGTCATTCTCTTTGTTTGACGCGTTTGGGAACAACATTTTTTCTTCAACTACAATCTCGGCTGGGGGCAACCCCAGCACGCAAGATTTTTACTTTGGACAGAGGCTTTACCAAAATATCTTCTATTTTCTCATTTGTGGAGATATATTGGAGAACCTTTTCTCTTTTTTTGGACTTCATCATGGAGAATGTAATGCTTGATCTCAATGTAATTTGGTTTGTTATGGAACATTGGTTTTCTCTGAAGGCTTCATATAGCTCTGATCATTACAGTATATCATGGTTGGATTCAACACTTTTGTTTCCTGCTAGCTCATGACATTGTGGCAAGGCTCAAACTGGAACATATCCAAGTGGTGCTTCTTCTGTCATCATGAGAGTTTGTCATGGATTAGCAATCCATCATCCTAAACTTTTGAGTAACTGTTTTTATCTTTCTCATAGAAAGTTTTCACCACGCTTTTGTTGTTCATGAGAGGCTTTGCACCAAGTTGTTTGAATTCATACAAGATCTTCTTCCATCTGCATTTAAGGGTCTCTTTATATTATACCTCAAAACCTTGAGGTTTCTCTACATACGCTTCTTGTTCAATTACTCTGTTGAGGAAAACATTCCTTACATTCATCTAATGTAAACTCCAACCCACATATATTGCAAAAGATATAATGGCTTAGGTAGAGGTATGTCTGGTTATTGGAACATGCTATCATCATAGTCTTCTCCCTCCATCTGGGAGAACCTCCAGTTTTGGATCTCGCAATGGTTTCATTCATAAGTCTTCTATACACTATTCTTCATCACAACTTACATTTCTTCTGCTTGATTGTTTCTAGTGGGTTCAAACCAAGCTGACAGTCTTATGATTCTAGATATAATGACTGGTTGTTCTGGATTTTTCTTTCTGACTTGGAATCTTCACGTTCTTCTTCATGTTTCTCTTTAGATTTTTGGTCCATGGATTTTTCTATATATTCCATGCCCTGAAGATTTTAACTTCTTTATTTCATCATAGGATCATGGATGTGGATGGAAAACCAATGATACTTTAAGGATTCTTTTCGAAGAAAACTTCTTCTAAAGTCAAACGTACTTATTTTCATGGATGCTACCATTGACGGGAACATGGATAGATACTTCATAACACTCAATGGATCATATTATTTAGGATTATCTCCCTACTAATCCTTTCTCCATGCATGAATGCATTCTCTTCTTTGGAATTTGTATAATTAGCTCCCTCCATATAAGAGAGTCCACACTTTCGTCTGCATCTTTATTGCCTTCTGCAAAGTGTCACGAGTCTTTTTCTAATTTCCTCTTGAATGCTGACTTCTTTCTGTTTTTACTTCTTCCAGGTTTCTTCAAGTTTGATTATGATTTCATCTTATCTTGCAGTTGTTACTTATATTAATAGCTTCCACATGAATTGTTACCAAGGATTGTTGATGTACTTCATATTTTCATGTGTATTTCTTGACTTGTAGTCATCGTGATAGAAATCCTTATCTTGTTATTATTCCATAGGTATTGTTTCTCTTGGAACATCTTATCTTCTATATATATGCAAGATATGCATTGAAACTATGTAAACATGATATGTACAGGAATTATGAAGAATATTGTTACCTTGTCTTAGAAGAAGAAGTATGTTTTATCCTGCTTGGCCTTCTTTGAGGGTTCCCTTTCTTAGGAAACTGATGCTTCATGTGTTTCCTTCCTTTTATTTAACTTGGGACAATGATTCTTGTAGTGACCATATTTTCGACAGTTGAAGCATTGTATTTTTGACATATCTTTCTCTTGATCTAATTTCTTCCTTGAGCCAAAATTCTTTTTATTCCTGAAGTTCTTGAATCTTGTTGTGAAAGCTTGATCATCTTATTTATTTTGGGGTTTCTCTTTTGCACTAATCCTTGATTCTTCTTGTGCACAACAAGTCCAAAGTTCTTCAAATGTGGGATACTCCTTTCTTTTGTTCATGCTTGTGGAAAATGCATCCCATGTATTGGGAAGACCATTGAGTACTATATTTACCTGTTCCTTCTCTGAAATGATCTCTTCAATATATTGTAGTTGATCTATTAACTGAGAAATTCTCACAAAGTATGATGTTATGCTGTCATCATCATTCATTTTCATGTCATGGAGCTCATTCTTCAGACTCATTACTTGTCAAATGTTTCTGACTGAGAAGAGGTTTGTCAGGGCATCATACATATTCTTAGATGAGTCAATATGGGAGATGTACGGTATCAAGTGGTATTTTATAGAGTCCACTATGATACTCATGGAATTGATGTAATTGTCTTTGAACTTCTCCATAACTGCAACGTTCTGAGGTTCCTTCTCTTTTCCTTCTTCAAACTATGGTTCCACGATCTTTCCTTTCACGATATCCAACACTTTATTCTTGGAAAGGATGAGTTCAATCCTTGTCTTCCACGCTCTGAAGTTAGAATCCCCTTCTAACTTGTTTTCTAACTTCATAGAGTAAGTCATAACTTCTTTTACTTGTTCAACCTTTGACTTTGACCAAAACTAAAACTTGACATCTTGGCTTGCTGAAAATACCGGAAGGTATGCTAGGCTAGGGCGCACTAGGCTATCCATAAATTAGGCCAATCTCTTCACTTAAGGTGCCTTAACAATAGGGTTAGGGTTTCGTTGCTGCAACTAAACTGGCTGCAACTGCAACTGTAACTGATAAAATCCTCCCAATCTATCTTCCAACGGTTAGATTGTCTGAATATAGTGTGGTCCCATAACCTGTTAGAAAGTAATGGATGTGATCGTTTAACCATAGAAAATATAGCAATATTGTCACCCAACCATAGGCCGAAGCTACCCCCGAGCACCTTAACCTTGACAGAGAATGATTCCGAAAGCAAACCAATATCCAACCAAGGCTAATGCATAAATATAACCAAGACTGATCAGAAAGTCCAACCACAACCAACAGAAAGTCTGAGCCTAAACCAGGAAACCAGATTGCGACAACTGCTAGCTGCAGCTGTTCCTAGACTTGTGCACTAGCCCAGTTTCTGCAGTGCGCACTTCTTCCCAGCTAAAATTCTGAGCTGTGTATACAAAATGAGGTCTGGCTACTTGTATTTATATTGTTTCATGAGCTGTTTGGGCCGACTTCTCATTTTGAAGACTAAATAATTAATATTAATTATTTCCTTAAGCCGACTTGTATTCTAGGGTTATGTTCAATGCTTTAGGGTTACTTCTTTCTTCCCAGAATATTCTGTTCTTGTTAGGGTTACATGTGGAGATAAATACCTCCCGTAACTACCATAATATCAACACATGGTACTATTCCTACACAGGGAGTGACGACAAGAGTTTTATCCTCTCAAGGGATTTGGGATCCTTAACAGGGATCAATTCCCTCGCAAGGGATGCCAGTCGGGAGAAACCCCTTCAATACTCAATGGAACCCCGAGCAGGGCTTTGTACCTATGCTTGTCAGATCGAATGGGGGAATCCCCTTTCAAAATCCTTGGAAAACACTGCATGGAGCAATCCACACCCAAGACATGCCGTCCAATCATGGAAGTCAGTCGATGATGTCCCCACAAAAGTAGTTTCCATATGCTGGTCAAGGCCGCGGTTTCTTCCAGAACCCTAGCCAACAATCCAAATTTTCCTGGCAACCTGGTGGCAGTCAAACTTTGGGATCTCTTTTTCCTGTACATAGTACTCAACCTAAACTATCATTTTTGGAAATGCTACATTTGCCAAACTTGTCAAGATTTCTTAAGGACCCAATTTGTCATGATCCACATTGGCCTCCCATGCCGACTAAGTTTCCATCAAATATTCCAAAATTTGAAGGTAAGTCTAACGAAGATCCAGGTGATCACGTGACAACCTTTAACTTATGGTGCTCGTCAAACTAACTACGAGACCACTCTATTCAGTTTCCCCTTTTTCAACGCACTCTTATCGGGGGTGCCATGAAATGGTATATTGAGATCGACTGCTTGAGGTATTCTTACTTCAATGACTTGGCGATGGTATTTTTGAACCATTTCCAGTTATCCGTGAGATACGATGCCGACACCGAATTTCTGGCCAACTTGAGAAGACCAAGGATGACCATATATCTAATCACATCCGAGAATGGTGACGTCAAAAAATCTTGACTAAGGTCCAGGTCCCAATAAATTTCTTGCTGGAATGGTTCCTGAAGTCATTCGTGCCTTGCATCTCCAAGGACGTAGCAATTTATGGAGTGTTTTCAGAGGAGGAGGCGATAATGAGAGCACAACAACTTGAATTGATCTACTCTCAGTCCAACATGCTCTATGAGATTTTTCCATATGTGCTACGGTCTATCCTCGACAAGGCCAAGAAAAAGTCTGGACCCCATGCCAATGGTATTGTGGGCTCAACACAAGGAAAGTCCACTAATCTATTGTCAAATTAATTACAACAATTCAATGTCAATACAAAAGGCTTTGGCCAACCAGACCTCGAGTTTGGCTGCTCCCCCCACCCAAATGTCAGACGCACACAATGTGCAGTCGATGAACCCTAAGGCCAACCAACATCTTGAGGGAAAGAAGAAACAACGGAACAAGAAGGGTAAAGGGGACAAAAAGGATACTAACAATTCTACCGGGGGAAAAATAGAGAAGAGGAAGTTGAAATATCTGTGTAACCGTTGCACGGAAGACCACTCGACTCATCTCTACCCTCAACTTGTGGAAGCTTAGAAGATACTAGTGCAACAACAACCTGTTATGCTGATGAACCCATTTCCACATGGGAAAAACATGTCTCAAACTTCAACATCTTCGAGCACGGAAGGGGGCAGTCAGGGACCCCCCGTGACTACAAACCCGATCACAAATGTTTACATGATAAAATCTGAGGCTAATATAATGACTAGGGATGGAGATTACAAAATTCCAGAATCTTTCGAAAAGGGCCATGAAGCCACAAACCCATCAATTCCTCTCCAGATTTAGAAGACGGTAGGAGAAACAATGACATGCATCCCAAAAGGTGTGTTCAAGAAATATTTTCATAATCCGAACACGAGGGCTGCCCAGAAGTACTCCATTGTGGAATATTTGGCACAAACCCTTTACGTGATGTTTGATTTGGAGGTCCTCCAAAGTTTCCCTTGATAGATAAAGTCTCTGTTATCTGCCTTGGGATCAACAGAGACTTGTAACCCAGGGGCGATCGTTCTTTATCCAACCGACTTGAAACCTTGTCATCCTTACATGTTGCGTTTCAGATAGTAGTGGCTTACACCACGAAATATTTTACTCGAAACATCTTCCGTACTGTGGTTGATGAGGGTGCCTCGACTTGCGTGATGTTATTGGCATGTTGGAAGGCCATTTACCAACCCGGTTTGCCTCTGTCGCCTACATTGCTTATGGTGTTCGATGATCAGTCGTTTACACCACATGGAATCATTCCTTCTTTTCCCGTGCAGTTAGGAGGAAATACCGTGTGCATCAAATTTGAAGTGGTCTATGCACCTCTCGAATACAACCTTTTGTTATGGAGGAGTTGGACTTATGCAATGCATGTAGTGGTTGCTACATTTTTTTGAGTCTTGTTTATTCTGCACGAGGGCCGAATTGTGACCATTGACCAGTTGTTATTGGATAAATCGGTGAATGCGGACATAAACTGATCTCCCTAGATCCACCTGGATCTAGAACAAAACAAGACAGGACATGACACTTTCCCTAAGTTACAATCATTGAATTTAATACCAAAGAAGGAATGGATTACATACCTTTAAATATCGCTTCCTTATGTCTATGTTGTCCCTGCTTCGCTCCAACCAATGCTCTTGTGATATTGATCCTGCAATGAAACACAAACCAACCAAAGTGAAAGAAACAATAGTATATTCAATGACAACCTATGCATGTGATCAAGGAGTCATGCAATAAAATGAGAATGATTTTATGGGAAATAAACATGTCACTGTATTAAAGAATGTGGAATAAATATACAACCATATGCCTTGATGTTGTCAGGTTCCTTCCAACAGTTCCTTGCTTCCCACACACTTCTACTCCAAGAATTCTGAGACTATAGATCTGACATCTATCTTGACAAAGAAAATCTCAAGGCCAACATAGGCCCAAAAACTCCAGGCTACAAAACTCAAGCTCAAGCCAATCTCAAAAGCCAAGTTAACAAGCTCAAGAACTTTCCAACCCAATCAAGCTAACTTTCTCCATGAGAGCTCCTCTCCTTTTATAGGTTGAAGAGGATAAGGTGAGGAGGTTAGGATGATCCCACTAAATCATGAAAGTAAGTAATATCTAAACCATTCGGAAGCCACCTCACTATAGAAGCTTCTCCTTCTAGAAGCATCGAGAAAATGCTCATTTTTCCCACGTATGAAGGTCATTGCACCCTAGCTATAGAGCAACCTGCGGAAACTCCACAGCCTAGCTATGGTGCAGCCTGCAAAAATAAGGCATTTCCTCACCCTATGTTTAGAGCAACCTGCAAAAATCCTCTTTAATAGGGTTTTTACAAAGGAAAATACAACTTCTTCTCTCAGGGAATTTTATTCTCCCTTCTTTCTTTAGGAATTCAGGTCACTAACCCCTCTGAAGGAAACATATAGGTTTACATCATTAATGGTCATAATGGTGATGAAAATAATGTGTAACACCAGTTTCCCTTTTCTCATCCTCACCCTTCATCGGGGGCTTCCACGATCCCGATGATTGATAATCCTCAGCCTGACACCGTCAACTTAGGGGTTGGTTTGTGTCCATCATTGATGGGTACTTTTGATTACCTTCCACCTTATGACAATGTCAAGCTTATATCGGTTATCCCTGACTAACCTAAGGCTGAAATATTTCAAGTGTTGTTATTTCAAACGACTTACTTTCACGACTCGTGGAATCTTCCTTCCCCATCGACTTTGTTGGAAGGGACAGGGAATCATGGCATGGCCATGCCCTTTTCTATGGTTGAGATTGCATACAACATTGTCCAGCAAGATTTGACCGACCCCGATCCAACTCCAGCACAAGAGTTAGATCTAGTTCTCGAGCCTATTTGGGCTCAAGGTTCTCTTTCCACTACATATCCTTTAAACCTAGTCTTTCCCTTTGACGAGGCAACTCTTGAGGCATTGATTGGTCCAGATAGACCCTGGGATGATCTTCTTCATAGATCCTATTTTCTTCTAGAGTTAAGGAGAATAGAGGTGGGCAAATTTGTTTCATCTGTGAATGGAGATAGGTCTTGTCCTATTAACCCTCTGGCTATGCACACAGTTTATGCCGAGGGTAATATGGAGAGTATCATTGAAATGATTCCCATATATATCTCCAGAACCCCTGACGTTGTGGAGAATGTTTTCATTAGAGAAGACTACTCCCCTGAAGAGATTTTAATTTATAGAGAGTTATTTAAGGAGTTCCACGACATTTTTTCCTGGTCTTATGAGGAAATTCTAGCCATAGATCCAAGAATCGTCGAACATGAGATAACGACTTATATTGAAGCCAAGCCGATTCGATAGAAGCTTCGTCCAGTGAATCCTCGAAAAGTGGCAAAAAATAAGGTTGAAGTAGAGAAATTGCTCAAATCCAGTTTTATCTACCCCATGCAGTTGATGGAATGGGTGTCAAACCTAGTTCCTGTTAACAAGAAACAAAGTACGATTTGCATGTGCATGGACTTTCGTGATTTGAACAAGGCATATCCGAAAGATAATTTTCCCACCCCATTCATCGATCATATTATCGATGAATGCACAGGATGTGAGGTATTTTCATTCATGGATGGTTTCTTAGGATATAATCAGATTCATATCAAACCCAAGGACCAACATAAAACTTCTTTTATTTTTCGTTGGGGCACGTTCGCGTATCGTAAGATGCCTTTTGGCCTGAAGAATGCCAGAGCCACTTTTCAGCAGACCATGTCATTTTATTTTCACGACCTTAGAAATATAGTCAAGGTATATATTGATGATCTAACATCACGCTCTCACAAGAGATTTGATCATCATGCACACCTCCGACTAATCTTTGAACGATGTCGCTACTATTGGATTCACTTGAATCCTAACAAATGTAGTTTTTGCATGACATTGGGTCGTCTCTTAGGTTTCATTGTTTCGACAACAGGGATCATGGTTGATCCTCTCAAGGTTGAGGCAATAGTTCAGTTTCCTCCCCCATGCACAATATCCCAGCTTCAGATCTTACAGGGGAAAGTGAACTTTCTTTGATGTTTTGTCATGAATTATGCCAAGATAACTAAAGTATTTATGTGTTTGATGAAAAAGGGAGTCCCATTCTATTGGGAGAAAGCCACTCAATGCTCTTTTTAAGCATTTAAAAATGCCCTTATGTCTGCCCCTCTGCTCCGGCCCCCTAATTATAACAAAGATTTCTTGTTGTATTTGGATGTGGTAGAGACGGCCATTGGCATGGTCTTGGTTCAAGAGGATGATCTGCTTGAGGGGCACGTTATTTATTACATTAGTTGAGGCTTGGTTGGGTTGGAACTCAACTATTCTCATATTGATAAGCTTGCTTTGGTAGCAATTCATGCTATCCAGCGGTTCCGTCATTACATTTTGCTTCGCAAGGCCATTGTCATTGTCGTTGTGAACCCTTTTCAATATGTGTTAACACGATGGGTCATTGGTGGAAAAATTAGTATATGGATTGTAATCCTCCAGGAATTCGACTTGGATTTTGTTTCCGTGAAATCAAAAAAGTCGTTGGTCTTTTCCAAACTTATTTCAAAACTTCTGATCGAATCTAGTGATATGATGCCAAAGGAATCTCTTATCAAAGGATATATTTTTCTAATCGCATCTTCAGACCCCTGGTATGGAGATATACTAGTCTATATCCATACTTTGAAGTGACTTGCTTCTGCTTCTCGTGACGAGCGTCAACGAATTCACCTTCAGGCCCGAAATTATCTCATACTCAATGACACTTTGTATCGTTGAGGTGTAGATTGCATTCTTCGTTGGTGCCTTATCCATGAAGAAGCAGAGCTTGTTTTGAATGACTGCCACACTTGAACATGTGGTGGTCATTTTTCTGGGTTGGCAACAACCCAAAATATTCTACAAGCCGGTTACTTCTGGCCTACGTTAATCAAGGATTGCATTGAGGCGGTCAAGAAGTGCCACCTATGTCAGATCTTCTCTTGGAAGATGCGGGCACATCCTGCTCCCATTTTCCTGTCATTGTTGTTGGTCATTTCACCAAGTGGGGGATTGATTTCACTACATGTCACTCAGCCTCAGCCAGGGGGCATCATTACATCATCATAGTGGTATAGTACTTCACGAAGTGGGTTGAGGCTATGCCAATGTTTAACAATGATGACGAAACAACGACTTTTTTCATTTTTAACCAAATAGTAGCAAGGTTCGGCATCCCGAAAGGGATTGTCACTAACCATGGCAGTCACTTCCAAAAAAAGATGATGACTTAGTTAACATCAAATATTAGGTTGAGGCAAGAACACTCATCACCTTATTACCCACAAGTGAATGGTCAGGTTGAAGCTGTGAACAAGTCCCTCAAGACTATTCTTCAACGGACAATCAATTCTACCAAGTCAAATTGGCATTTGATGTTGTACTCGACGTTGTGGGCCTACTGAACATCTTTGAACATTTCCATTGGGTTTCTCACCTTTTCAACTCATATACGGGTTGGACGAAGTCTTACCTATTGAGTGTCAGATCCCTTCTCTAAAGTTGGCAATGGAATTACAGCGAGACACTTCACCACTTGGGGAACACCTACTATATCTCGAGAAAATCGATGAGTAGTGTCGTGATGCAGCCTCAACCAATGAGGCTCATAAGAAACAAGTCAAGTGTTAGTACGATCGGTTTTTTCATCCTTGTATTTTTCCAAAGGTGATCTTGTCCTGGTCTACGATCAATACAAAGATCCCCTGGGGGTAGGCAAGTTCAA
Organism: Picea sitchensis; assembly: GCA_010110895.2. Lineage (NCBI taxonomy): Eukaryota > Viridiplantae > Streptophyta > Pinopsida > Pinales > Pinaceae > Picea > Picea sitchensis. Next base: position 89,578 of record SNQJ01S0005440.1, on the reverse strand, counting down.
ACCCATGTGGTTTAGACCGTTCATTGTGAAAGAGGTCTTGAAGGAGGGCGCTTATCGTCTAGTTGAATTTGAAGGAAATTCCTTAGTGGAGCCTAGAAATGGGCTCTACCTCAAGAAGTATTACTCTTAGGTTGGTCACCTAGGTTACTTCTTGTACATATGTATAGTTATTATATAGTTTTTTTTCTTTTTGTTTTGTGGACGTGTAGTTATTTATGTCTTCTTTTTCATTGTGGAAAATGTCAAGTGAATTAGAGGTGCATTTTGGGTTCGCGGACGACGCTAGCCGACACACTCAGAGGCTTGCTTCCACAACCTAGGTGATTTTCACACCTGGAGGCCAGTTTCTATCTTCTAGAGGTATTTGTGTAGGTCATGCTACAAACAATGTCATTGAGTACAACACAGTGATAGAGTTTCTTTGTGATGCCTTGTCGCATGGAATTACGCCTTGTCACATGGAATTTCCCACCTCAAGATTTACCTAGATGCTCAACTGGTTGTGTCCTAGTTAAATGGAGGTTACCACATTTATGATCCTACTTTGCATCGACGTTTCCTTAGGGTACGTCTCTTAGAACGTTACTTTGATTACATTACGTATATCCATGTTCCTAGGAGATTTAATCATATGACATATACTCTATCTAATCAAGTATTAGATTGGCATATTTCACACACATAGAAAGAGAAGCACACACATACATTTGCAATTTTATTTTTTTTATCCATAAGACAAATAATATGTATATATATATATTTCAAAAGTGTTATGAGGATATAGGTGGGCGCGAACGTTTAAAAAATAAGGTTCAGTATACATCGATGGGCTTATGCCCTCAAAAAGTAAATGTACAAAAGTGCCCTCGGCACATCTAAATTCTAGCCTATCTAAGCTCGGGGCCTATTGGCCTGGCCATAATGAAAAATGCGTTGGCCAAATGCCGGAAAAGATGGACCCAAGTCCTTGGCACCCCCACTGCACGAGGCTACATGGAGGGTGGGAGATGCTCAATCTCGGCCATGGGTAGTGTATGAGTGAGCACAATGAGGTTGTGCTCCACTTGTCTCAAAAATATCTCATCCTCTTCGACTGGAGGTCGCCCTGCGGCTGTTGGTCTGCTAGCTACTACTGGTCTCGCCTCTAGTCGAGGATGTCATTGAGTCCTCACGAAATCTGTCGGGTGCATTGGTCCCACATTTGTACATAGTAGATACACGAAATTTAGTACTCTATACACACATAAAAATGATATATACAAAAAAAATTAAAAATTAAATAACATTAAAAACATTTTACCTATCTCTCTAGGAGGCATAGGCATGTCCAGATCCCTGGAAAAGTTCATCACGATATAGGGGTAGTCCTGTATTTCTGGAATGTGTCGTGCCCACCAGTAAAAAAATGTGTCATCAAATGCATATTTGGTCCTCCCTCCCCCCTGTTGTGGCAACAATGATTCCCATCTACATACTACTGGGAAGGAGGCCACATGCTCCTGCACAGTCTCTTTAGGACTAAGGTTGGGTACTCTCGAAGAAGAAGAATGAGCATAAAATAGTACCAAACCCAAAGTTTTTTTTGATGTGTTTCCGACACTCTGTTAGTTGTCTCTTCATGCATGTGAGCATTTTCATACTCCAGTCAAATATATGGGCCTCCTGGCACTGAATAACACAGTGCATGTGTGCCCGAGAAGATTGGTGAAGGGTTGTGGATTCAGTAATCTACCCAAAAAGTAGTAAGATCACTCTCAGATTGAGACTCGTGATTGTGAATAAGCACCTGAGAACCTAGCTTCTTTGTGCTGGCCTCACAGTACATTCGAATGTAGTCCTCAATGTTAAAAAGCCCAGGGGGAAATGTACACAGATTGACTGGTTCCCCTCTCCTCGAGAGGCCAATCAGGAAGTAGATGTCTTCAGTCATTGGAGTCAATGAATATCCCTCTATCATGAATGCCTCTACATCTAGATGCCAGTAGTCAACTAGGGCATTTAGTAGTCTGGGTTGTGCCCTCATAAAAGGACATTGGAAGAATTTCCACAGCCCACATTGTTTCAATGAGACAATGGCAGCAGGGTACTCTTTGACCAGTATATCAATGTCCTCGTGTTCCCTCTCCCTACAGTGGACATATATCCTGTTACATGGTAGTTTAAAGGGAGTTAAATCTTGCCTTTTAATTTTTTTCCAAGCTTTTGAGGGTGTACGCGGGTTGTTTTGGCCTTAGTCACATATGTACGTGGGCATATCATTTTATGCTTGAGTACATACATGGGTTGTCCTTGGATAGTCCACGTACATGCAGGGATGCTATTTTTAAGGGAGAACTCCCCCTAGAAAACAAAAAAAAATGCATAAAAGAAGAATGGAAATGCAAGAGGGATGCATTTGTACTTACTTGGTCCAAGCAGAAGTTTGTTTCGTCCACTGAAGCTCTCGTAATTCAACTTCTTTGGTAAAGGGTTTTTTTCTCCTTTTTGGTAATTTTCAAAATGCAATGGTGAAAATGAGCTGTTAGTTTCTACTTATAGACAATTTTGGCCTTTTTTGCCACTTTTTGACCCCCTTTGTCATTTGTCTATGCTTGATGATTACTTGATTCCGATTCTAAGTTTCTTATTGGATGTTACGTTACACTTTCTTTTGGTTTGGTAAACTTTTGGGGACGGGTCACTTTTGGTATCCTTTGGTAAACGTCATTTTTTCAAACTTGTTGCATATAAGTTAGGATTTCACCTCCACTTTTTCATCTCGTTGTATTTTCTTCTTTTTCATAGGATCGACCCCACCGAAGTGTGACACAGAACCTTCATTGCTGCTCTAGAAGTGTCATAATTAGGTGGTAGAGCCTACCTTTACATGGATGCCCTAGGTAGATCCTTGTTGCATTTTGGCGTCCATGTTGTCAGCAATTACTATAGGCTTGGGAGTCCTTGTTAATCCTGTCATGATTACGAGATTGATCCTCATTCGTCTGATGCACCATCATTATTGGCCTCACCCTCGGGACTCCCAAATGAGCACGCTTTATTGTCTTTCAAGCTCGCTTTACAATTCGAAAGAAACATCCGACGAGACTGTATTTATGTTTCGATCTTGTCTGGATTGTTGTATTTGCTAATGCGGAAACACAAATATCACATAAGACAATCAATAGAAATGCAGACAAGAAAACATAACAATTTACGTGGTTCACCCAAACGTTGGGCTACATCCACCAAGCATAGGTATCGATTGTCTTATTATTCATATCAAGGAGATTATAGTAGGCTCACATTTCACAGCCTCTACGGTCATACGTCAATTTATAGCAATGTACATTAGAAACTGATTATTAAATGTAAACTTATCCATATTTTAACTTGGTCAGATTGGTTACAACCAACGCTGGATTATAGGATATGGAATCCTATTCATGGAAGAATTCGTTGTCACCATTTCCAACAATCTCCACCTTGACAACAATTAACATGATACCTTTCTCCTCCTTTTGTTCATCACCTTTTCCGTAATCCAAGAGAAGCCAAGCACCATCGTCGCTTCTCTAATAGTACTGGTTTTTTGAACATGTCTGCGCAGTTCTCCTTTGTATGCACTTTCTCAAGAGAGACTCCACCTTCATCGGTGACCTATCTTACAAAATGGTACTTGATAGGTATATGTTTTGTTTTATTGTGATAGGATGGATTCTTAGCCAAGTGAATAACACTCTGACTGTCACAAAGTAACTTTACTTTTTCTTGCATCCTTCCAAACTCACCAAACAAACCTTTCAACCAAACTACCTCTTTGCAAGCATGTGAAGCAACTATGTATTCTGCTTTTGTAGTGGATAAAGTGACAATGTTCTGTAGCTTTGACATCCAACTAATAGATCCACCTACAAGAGTAAAAACATACCCTGAAGTCGAACTTCTCTTGTCCAAATCACCTGCAAAATCAGAATCAACATATCCACAGACTGATTCACAACCACTGTTATAGGTGATATAGTAATCACTTGTTCCCTTTAGATACCGAAGCACCCATTTCACTATTGCCCAATGCTCTTTACTTGGATTTTTCATAAACCTACTAAAAACCCCAACTGCATGTGAAATGTCTGGCCTTGTACTAACCATCTCATACATTAGACTTCCTACTGCATTAGCATATGGTATTCAAGACATATATTCCTTTTCTTCTTTTGTAATAGGACATAAACTTGAAGAAAGATTAAAATGGGAAGCCAAAGGGACTGAAACTGGTTTCACATCGTTCATACCAAACCTCAAAAGTATATTCTCAATATACTTTTGTTGTGACAACCAAATCTTACCATTCCTCCTGTCTCTGAATATCTCTATGCCCAAAATTTGCCTTGCTGCTCCTAGATCTTTCATATTGAACGTTCTAGCCATCTGAGCCTTTAACCTGTTGATCTCAGTTATGATTTTTCTTGCTAAAAGCATATCATCAACATACAATACTAAGATAATGAATATGCCATTATTCAATTTCTTAAAGTAGACACAATGATCATACTCACTCCTTGT
>SNQJ01S0005440.1:48136-84129 GCA_010110895.2 Picea sitchensis | reverse complement strand
TTTGATGAGAGATGATTCATCAAATATTACATCTCTGTTAATGGTGATCTTGTGGGCAGTAGGATCCCAAAACATGTACCCCTTAATACATCACCATATCCAACAAAGATAATCCTTTTTTTATTTTGGATCTAATTTAGAATGCTGATGTTTCAGAATTAGAGCATAGGCATCACGACCAAAAACTTTAAGATTAGAATAATTACAAGGGAGACCTATCCATACCTCCTCAAGAATTTTTCATTCTATTGTTGTTGATGGTGATCGATTCACCAGATAACAAGTTGTAGTTACTACTTCTGCCCATAGTTCCTGCTGCAAATTGGCATTACTAAGCATACTCAATGCTCTCTCTAGAAGAGTCATGTTCTTGCGTTCAACAACTCCATTTTCTTGAGGAGTATAGGAAGTGGTTTTATGCCTATCGATCCCAAATTCCTTGCAATAATTCTCAAACTCCATTGACATAAATTCACCACCATTATCAATTCTTAAACATTTAATGGATCTACCAGTGCTCTTTTCCACTAAAGCTCTAAACTGCTTGAAAATTGTAAATACATCAGCCTTACTCTTTAACATATAGATCCACACCTTCTTAGAGAAATCATCTATAAAATTTACAAAATATGATGATCCTCCATATGAAATAGTAGGGTATGGTCCCCAAACATCAGAATGGATATAATCAAGGATTCCTTCACTGGTGTGTCTTCTGGTTTAAAATCTCTGCCTATTTTGTTTTCCATAAATGCAGTGCTTGCAGAAATCTAACTTTAAAGACTTTAGACTAGGAAGTAAATTGTGATCAGTTAATACCTTTAATCCTTGTTCGCTCATATGACCCAACCGTTGATGCCACAGTTGAATAGAAACATTGTCTTTCTCAGATACCACTGTCGCATGATCTGATTTAGTCCTCCCTTCTAACAGAAACAGGTTACCAACCTTCATTGCTTTCATAACCAGTAGAATTCCTTTATAGACCTTCATAACTCCACCTTGAACAATAACATTCTAACCTCCTCTGTCTAAGACTCCCAAAGATATTATGTTCTTCCTAAGATAAGGTACATGTCTTACATCAGTTAGTATTTTAACAGTTCCATCAAACATCTTAATTCGAATGCTACCAACTCCCACAACTTTAGATGAAATATCATTTCCCATGTAAACTACTCCATCATCTATAGACTGGTAAGTAATAAAATAGTGTCTATGAAGACACATGTGGTTTGAAGAACCATAATCTAATAACCACTGTTGATCATGACGTGAACCAATACTAATTGATAAAACTTCATCAACCATACCTGAACCTATTGCTAAACCTGTTTCAGTTGCGGTTGCTTCCTTTGTCTCTTTTGGAGGGTCTTCTTTGGAGGCTTATTGTCGCTTCCAACAATCCTTCTTCAGGTGTCTATATTTGCCACAAAAACAACACTTAAGCTTTCTCTTTCTTCCCTTTGACTTTGACTGAGATAAATCCCTTTGACCGTGTCCTCTTTCTTTAGGTTTGCCTTTGATCACCATCGCCTTAGATGTAGAGGTTTCTAGATTGGATTTCTTCCTTGTTTCCTCAAACAGTAAAGCTCCAACAATATCATCAAACTTGATACTTTTTGTTGAACTGAAACTAATAGAGGTAACAATGTGATCCCATGACATAGGAAAAGAACACAATAATGTAATTTCCTTATATTTAGATTCAAATTTCACTCCCATGCTAGTCAACTGAACTAAGAGAGTATTAAATGTATTCAAATGATCAGCTATCTTCGTACCTTCCTTCATGCACAAACTGTACAATTGTATTTTCAAGAAGATCTCATTCGTCAAGGATTTCATCATGTACAGGCTTTCCAGCTTCTTCCACAAACCTGCTTCTGTCTTCTCCGAGACAATATTGAACATAACATCGTTGGCCAAACATAGGTGTATGGCACTCAATACTCTCGCATCCATCTCATCCCAGTGTTGGCACAAGGGCAGATCTAGGGTTCAACTCCAAGAGTGCACCAACAAGCCCTAACTACTGGCCCTTTCAGCTACACCTGCGAAGCATATGCAGTCTCACCCGAAGAAGCTATGGGGGGGGTTACAGGACAGATATGTCTACAACCAAGGGAAATCTCAAGTGGATCCAACACTAGAACAATACAACATGCATATATCACTTATCAACTTAGATCTATTCTACACATCTATCATATCTAACACAGTAGTGAAATAAAAATATATCAAAGGCAAAATACCATAGCATCAATCACACACACAAGACAAGATATGCATGGTTCACCCTCTCTCTAGGGATACGTCCACAGAACTGTGCTTTATAATATATTAAGGTGAAGCATATAGTTCTTGTCTGCGTTCTCAGCTAGCAAATATTCCTTCTTCTTCTCTCTATCTGTCCCCTCCCTACGCACCCAGCTGCAGGGTTGATCTTCACACCCAGCTGAAGATCTTATAGTACAGAAGGCTCTCGTACTTAACACTTCTCTCTCTCTCACAATATTACTCACGTGATCACACAAAAACAATCACAACACCAACAATAGTAACAACAAGGACAACAACAACCCATCCCAGGTCCTCTTGAACTCTATTTATACATTACAATAGATTACCAACATCCTTAGGTCGAAACCTAAGTGTCAAAACCTTAGATACCAAGACCCTAGGTGTCTAAAACCCTAGGTAAACTTGACCCACGTTTTTATGGTTTCACCAACATGTCTTTCCTTCCTTCTCGCACGGTGCTCTAAAGCATCCAATGGTGGATTTTTCTTCTTGCTGAGTTGTCCACGATCCTTGTTCCTTACTAATCTATCATCCTCGATCTCCTCATCCAACGACTTGATTCCTTTTACTTCGCTCCATCTTTTCTTCTCTTTTGCTCACTTCAACCCAGTAACAATCATTGTGTCTTCCACGCAGTTCACATTTTTCCTTTTCTTCCTTGATCTTCGCTTACTTTCATAACCAATGGACAACAGGCCCCCAACACTCATCTGTGACTCGTCCCGAGGCACTTCAAATATGATTCTTCTATTTTACTTCAACTTCAGAATGCGTAGTGCAACCTTTTCTTTCTGCTCTATGCCTCCTCTCCTTCCTTGTGCAGACAATCTTTTTTGTGTCCGGTACCCAATTTCAACTACACTTGGTACCTAGACCCTTTTCCTTATTCTTTTACTTAGACCTGTGAGACAATTGGTTGCCATAGTACAACTTCAACCGACTCCCGTTCACTAATCCTTCCTTCCATTCTCCATTCAAAGTATTCAACCGTGCAGCTCCTCCTTCTGTAACATAGGTGACCTCATATGGCTCGAGCCAATGCGTTCTAAACTTCCCAGGATGTTTGATGAACTTACTGTCATATACCAATACTTGATCGCCTTGTTTAAATTCCTTCTTCTTGATGTGTCTGTCATGGTAGGCCTTCTCTCTTTCTTTCTATACCTGCTGATGAAATCCTACAACAAATCTGTCTTCCTCTAGTTCGACCAATTGTGCAAGCCTCTCTCGAACATCACCAGTGTCATCCATATCTGTAAAGGAAACAATTCTTAGGCTTGGTACCAAATATTCCATTGGGACAACGACTTTGAGACCATATACCAACCTAAAAGGGGTCTGCATTGTTAGCTTCTTGCAAGTGGTTCTATAGGCCCATAGTACTGCTGGTACTCTTAAATCCCAGTCATCCCTATTCACACTGTAAGTCTTCGCCAGTGTTGTTTCCAAGATCTTATTGAATTCTTCCACTGTCCCATTTTCTTGTGGATGGTAAGGCGTGCTATTCTGATGGTGGACTGCAAATTCCTCAGTCAGGGCTTCAATTGTTTTATTTATGAAATGTGTGCCTTTATCACTCATAAGGATCTTTGGGCATCCAAACCTGGTTATGATGTCATCAAATATGAAGCGCGTAGCTGTAGTTTCACTACAGTCCTTAACTGCTCTTGCTTCGGCCCATCTAGTCAAGTACTCTGTCGTAGTAATTATGTACCTTGCTCTTGTGCGCTTGCCTCATGGGTTTATAGGTCCCACAAAGTCAATGGCCCATTTCTCAAATGATTGTAGGGTCATTTGTGGTGCTAAAATGAATTTCATCTCTTATGGATGGTTTCTCAACTCTTTGGCATACATCGCAGGATCTGTAATAGTCTTTAGCATCTCTGTGTAAGGTAGGCCACCAAAGGCCAGCTCTAAGAATGTTCTGCGCAAGTGCTTTCCCTGTGAGGCCCTCATGAGCTTCTTTGAGGATCAATGGTCTCTCTTCCTCCATAACACACCTTCTCAATATCTCATCAGGTCCCATTTTGTATAGTTGTCTAGTTATAAGTGAAAAGTTGGCAGCGCACACTACTAGCTATTTCTTCTGGGGAATTGTATACTCACTAGGTGCCATTCCTGTTGACAGGAACTGGACTATCTATGTGAAGTGGTCATCAATTGTTCTAATGGATAGTAGTTGTGAATTCGACAGTGCATCCTCCAAACTGGTCGGCTCTTCGCCATGGTCCAACCTTGACAAGTGGTCAGGACCTTTGTTCATTCTTCCTGGTTTGACTATGATCTCAAAGTCATATTCATGAAATAGAAAAATCCATTTTCATATCCTTCCCCCCAACACTGTCTTGTTGACTAGGTATTTCAGCGTAGAGTGATTAGTAAACATTTTAAAGTGTCCTCCCAACAAGTAGTGGCAAAATTTCTGCAGCGCATATACCATAGCTAATCCCTCTCTCTCAGTGGTGGTGTAATTAATATCAATTGTAGATAGTTTCCTACTAGCAAAAGATAATGGATGGTCAATGTCTCCTTCGCTAGGTTGTTCTAACACAACTCCCAATGAAATGGAAGATGCATCGACATGCATGTGAAATTCCTTGCTCCAATATGTGAAAACCAGAATGGACACAGTAACCATTTTTTGTTTCAGTGTGTCGAAGCTCTACTAGAATTCTTCTGTCCAATTGAACTGACAGTCTTTCTTCAAAATATTTTCCATGGGTGTTGTAATATGGGCTTATCCTTTAATGAACTTCCTGTAATATCCAATATGTCCCAGTGCAGTGCGCAACTGTTTGATTGAAGTAGGGGGTGGCAGATCAACTATAATGGCAATTTTATATGGGTCTACCAATAATCCCTGCTTGCATACAATATGACCTAACAACACTCCAAATGGTGAAAAGAAGATGCATTTCTTCAGATTCAAGGCATTTTTACACTTCCTGCATTTTTCCAACATTAGCCTTAGACATTCAATATGATTTTTCAATAAACTAAAAACAGTCTAATCATCGAAATATGCTTCTAGAAATTTATGCAGAAATTCCTTGAATGCTTCGACCACCACCCTGGAAAATATTGTTGGGGCATTCTTCAATCCAAATGGAATCACTGTATACTGGTAGTATCCCCATTATGTTGCAAATGTGGTCTTGTGGCGATCTTCCTTGGCAATCCGGATCTGATGGTATCCTGAAAATCCATCTGTAAAAGAATATAGTTCCTGGCCTCCCACATTATCTAACACTTCGTCAGTGAATGGTGTAGGGAAGGGGTCATGCAAAAAAGAATTGTTTAGCTTCCTGAGATCTAATCCTGATCTCTCCTATCTTCTTGTACTATACCACCATAGGTCTAATCCATTCTGACTCTTCCACATGTTCTATAATCCCTGCTTCCAGCATTCTGTCGAGCTCAATCTTGACTTTCTCCTTATATTTAGGGTTCAATCTATAGGGTCTCTGTTTAACTGGTCTAGCATTTGGTTTCAAAGGGATTATCATCTCTCCCATAGGCCCTTTAATTTCCTTCATATCGGTGAACTTGGTTGGAAACAAATCCTGATATTCATGCTGTAATTCTGTTATCTTGTCAATAGTAGAAGCATCCCAGTAATCTCCAACATTTGCAAGCTTCGGTGTCTTCTCTATTTCAATATTGACTTTCATAATCTTAATGGGCTCTCCAATGAATGGTAGCTCAACTCCTAGTCCTTCCACATCTCTTTTGCCTTCTGTTTCGGTGATATTCATCTTCCTAGGATCATCATCCTAATTAGTATTGATGTTGTAACAACCTTGCAGTTTCTGGAGAGGCGCAGTCCATTCACCCTTTTCTTGTTCTAAAGGGAGGCTAGAGGCCTCCTCAAATACTTTCTGTCTGACAATTTGTAATTCTTGATCTACTGAAGGAAATTGACTTTCAAATAAGAAGGTAGTTACAAAATTCTGAGTCATACCTTCCCAATCTGCAGTGACGAGGCCCAGCTCTACTTGAAGGTACCAGTTGATAGGTGTCGTGTCCAGTGTGTTAATGAATTTATGCACCCATTGATCTTGAGGAATGTTTCTCTAGGCTTCCTCACAACTTCTCACATGGTCCTTTGGGCAGCTTCGACCTATGTACTGAACTTCTCATCCTTCTACTTGTGCTGAGAATCACGTTGTCATCAAGGTACGACATTGTACCTAGTCTACAATATTGGTTTTGTGTGTCCCCCACCATCTTGCTAGGGTTTCTTTCAGGGCCTCATCCATTGCCAACAATATTTGTTGCATTGGTACACTTTCTTCAAAGTCCTACAAGAAGGTTTCTAAAGGATTCAAACCATCATAGGTGGGTAAGTTACTTAATGTTGTGCCAATCCAACGAACTTCTATGGTTAATCTAGCACATATTCTTGTAGATACTTTATACATTTTATTCTTCTAGTTCTCCAATGATTCTTTTGAGTCTGATGAACATGCGTTGTCACTTCTCCAGCTTAGGTTTCCATCGGCCGTAGGATTAATGTAATCTTGTTGGCTGGCTGTTAGTTTTCATATGTTTTCCAGTTCATATGCACGATCTTCCTCTCTGATGGGATCTGTGTATCGCTGACCTTCATATGGATCTAAAGGCACAATGACCCTAAGGCCATCTCTTTAAAAATTAATATGTCTTTTCTTTAAATCAACCACCATGGAATTATTGAAAGCCCAATCAATTCCTAACAGCACAAGGTAAGGACAGTTGTCATCAACTATCTCAATTACCTCAAAATCTACAAACGTTCTTGCTTCGTCGATGTCCACAGGGACATGTTCCAGTATTCCAAAGGGGCTTATTGCCTGCTGGTTAGCCATCCTAAGCCTAATAGGGAATAGATCAACTTCAGTTTTCCCATTAGCACCCAGGTTTGCTTTGTCATGACATTGACCTCCGACCCTAAGTCGAGGACCACATAGTCTATATCATATTCTCCTATTTGAGCATTCAAGTGTAATTCCTTATTTTTCCTTCTCTTTTTAGCGATTTGGTGTACTGCCCTATTCAGTAAGGGGTCTATATTTCCTAGCTCATATTGTCTGATTAAATTTTGTAGTTCTTGTACAACGCTCTCATCCTGAATCAACTTAATACAAGTATATATAAATTCCATGAGCTTGCTTACCTCTTTTCCTTCTCTTGGCAAAGCAGACTGATCAAATTCCTAAGGCATTCCATATTCTCTCACTTCTGGTTGTGTCTTTGATGAAGAAACTTGGTCTGCTTTGAACTCTTTTCTTGCTTCCTCAAATATTTGTCTTTATTTCTTTGCATCAAAAGTTTGGGTCTTCTCTATAACTTTCCTAACTTCTAAGCCTTCTGTAGTCTTTCCTTGGGTCAGTCTGTCTTCTCCTGTAACAACGCCTCCTCTAGTTATAACAGTGACTCTAGGGTCTTCTCTACGAGTTTCATCATATATTAGTTTCACTTGCGGGTTCTACTGAGGTCCTCGTCTCTCCTGAATCTTAGCTAGCAACACAGGACAATCTTCTATAACATGTTCAAACGAGTTGTAGTAGCTGGAAGTAGTGCAAGGGTTCTAACAGTCCCTTGCGAGGTGTCCCGGTTGTGTGCAGTTGTAACAAATGATCTATTCTCAGCCTTGACCCATCCCTCCTCCTCCTCCTCCTCCTCCTCTGAATCCACCGTGAGGATTGAATTTTTCTCTCCCAGGGGAGTTGTACTGCGTAGTGTTTTCTTCTTTTTGTACTTTGCCTTGAATTTTGTATATGTCTCTCGAACTTTCATGCATGAGGTCATAACCCCTACAATCCCTATCAGTGTGCCCCATAGGATTATAGAATGGGAAATACAAATTTGTGGGTGTCTGAACATATTTTTTCATGTAATAGCACTCACTAGGGAGATGTCTATTTTAGCATACCTCGCACCAAGGTAAGGTAACTTGCTTCAAAGGGCTCAGAGCTCTAGAGGCCAAGTATTTGTGAAATAGGGGGCAGTGATCCTTCTCATGGCCTTCTGATTTGCATTTGACACACTAGATGTCTTCTCTTTTATCTTTTCCCTTGTCTTTCTTCATATCTTCAACCTGTAGAGACAAACTAGTTAGCTGACTCAAGATCTGACTCATACCTGAGCTGGATTCTCCCATAGGGGTTGATTCCAACTTCATGGCGATCTCCAATGCCTCAACCTACAAATAAATATTCTGCTGCATCATAGGAACTCTGATGTGTGGTAAGAGAGAAACAATGAACCACTCTTTGTTCTACTCATCTGGGATCTGAAAAGTCAATCGGCTTGTAAAGGCCTTAAATATCTGATCGAACTCCCAAACGGGTTCAACTACCTCCTGCTTGATCTCTTTTAGCTCTATAATACATTTTGATTATGATTTGGGTTTCTTGAACTCTGCAATCAATGCATTCTTGATATCATTTAGTGGCTTAGGTTGTGCAAGTCCTTGGACAAGATTCATGTACCATCTTAGTGCACGATCTCGAAGGGTAGTACTAAACTGAGTTCTTTTAACAGCTTCATCGATGACATTTTTAATATTCCATACGGCTTCACATAGAAACCGATGTTGATCAGGATCTTTAGTTCCATATCCCCTAAAGATAGGGAGCCTCATCTCATCTGCCATATATCTTACTAGGTTTCTTGTCTGAGTATGTGGTGGACTACTAGTGACATTGCTATGAACGCTCTGGTGGCTTGGATTACTCTGATTTCTTAATTCTACTGAATTGACAAGAGAAATAATAGTACTTACTTTGGCAGTCTGCACAGTTCCTGAAGTTTTTGGCTCGTGTCGGTGAGGTTCTTCAACTTTTCCTTCCTCTACCCTAGTGGGTTCTGAATGCTCTTCATCCGTCAAATCTTCCTCTTCTCCACTATAGAAACCCTCGTCCATGTAGTTCTTCTTAAATAGGTTCGTAAGATGAACTTCTCTGAACGCTCTTCCACTGCGTGTATGTCCAACCTCTGTGTCGCTATTGCTGTTTGAATTCTTGAACATTAGTTTTTTCAAATCCGACCAATCTATTATATCTTCAAGATGTTCCTCTCATGCAATGGCATCTTGATTCTCAACTTCAGAAAATGTAAAATTTTTCCTCTGGGTCTCTTGAAGAAATATCTCTCGGCTTGGCTATATGACTCTACTCTGTCAACAACAAACTCGGTGATGTACCCTCCAATGGTGATACCAAACCAATGATCTATTGCTCGTGACACGGTGTTATCAACTCTTTTGACCTTCTTGATGAACGTCGATGTCCAAACTATAGGAGGTCTAGATCTGATCTCAAAATGGGTATCTGCTAACCTGGCTAACCACTCATATAGCTCCTGATGGATTCCTCCAAAGAATATCTCGTTTATATCAGTAAAAATATACCTTCCTAACCAATCCTCTATACTAATATTAGGGTTCTTGTTCTAGGATTCAACAAAGTCATTTTCTTGATCCTCTATCCACTTCTGAATATCCGTCCTTGATGGGAACAACCTTGACATTCCCTCAATAAGATTCTTGTCCCGGAAACGGAACCATTTGTTGGCACAGGGGAAGATCCAGGGTTCAGCTCCAAGAGTGCACCAACAAGGCCTAACTACTAGCCCTTTCGGCTACACCTGCGAAGCAGATGCAGTCTCACCTGAAGCAACTATGGGGGGGTTGCAGGACAAAGATGTGTACAACCAAGGGAAATCTCAAGTGGATCCAACACTAGAACAATACAACATGCATATATCACTTATCAGCTTAGATCTATTCCACACATCTATTAGATCTAACACAGTAGTGAAATAACAATATATCAAAGGAAAAATACCATAGCATCAATCACACACACAAGACAAGATATACATGGTTCACCCTCTCTCTAGGGCTACATCCACATAACTATGCTTTATAATATATTAAGGTGAAGCATACAGTTCTTGTCTACACTCTCAGCTAGTAGATCTTCCTTCTTCTTCTCTCTATCTCTCCCCTCCCTGTGCACCCAGCTGCAGGGTTGATCTTTGCACCCAGTTGAAGATATTACAATACAGAAGGCTCTCATACTCAACACTTCTCTCTCTCACTCAATCACACAAGAACAATCACAACACCAACAATAGTAACAACAAGGACAAAAACAACCCATCCCAGTTCCTCTTGACCTCTATTTATACATTACAATAGCTCACGGACATCCTTAGGCCGAAACCTAAGTGTCAAAACCCTATATACCAAGACCCTAGGTGTCTAAAACCCTAGGTCAACTTGACCCACGTTTTCAGGGCTTCGCCAGCCTATCTTTCCTTCCTTCTCGCGCCGTGCTCCAAAGAATCCAATGGTGGATTTTTCCACTTGCTGAGTTTTCCACGATCCTTCTTCCTTGCTGATCTGTCATCCTCGATATCCTCATCCAATGACTTTCTTCCTTTTACTTTGCTCCATCTTTTCTTCTCTTTTGCTCACTTCGACCCAGTAACAGTCACTGTGTCTTCCGCGCAGTTCGTATTTTTCCTTTTCTTCCTTGATCTTCGCTTACTTTCATAACAAAGGGACAACACCCAGTCTTCATATATTATGGATGCGAGATGTTTTTATTTTCCCAAAAGAGCCTTCACCATGCCTTGTTGCATGAGCAGATCATGCATCTTAACCTTCTAGATCTCGAAATTGTTCTTGCCATTAAACTTCTCAATTTCAAACTTAGCACTCTACATATTTTTCATTAGAGGAAACATAAAAACAAACACTATTTCTTGTAATAACCAAGGCCCTTTCAGAAAATATGTGGAGGAATAATGGTTTAATCTTTTACAAGGTTTAATAAAAAAAAAAAAATTAATAAAAAACCTTTCCTTTTATTTAAGAAAAAATAAAAGTCACCTTTTTTAAAAATCCTCCACCTTCCAAATATAATATAATATGAATAGAATACTTAATACAATATGCATACTATATAATATTAATACCTTTACCTTTTTCTAATTTCATCCTCCATCGATGTGTTCAATTCCTTAAATTCCTTTAAATAATCACATCCTTAAATTCTTTTAAAAAAAAAGACCATGCAATTTTTTCTTAAAGGCCAGCGTTGAAATGCATATATGTGTGCTCCCTTTAGTTATACCGGCCAACGCTAAAATGAATATGCGTATCCATGATAAGTGAAGTACTAAAACNACCTTTACCTTTTTCTAATTTCATCCTCCATCGATGTGTTCAATTCCTTAAATTCCTTTAAATAATCACATCCTTAAATTCTTTTAAAAAAAAAAGACCATGCAATTTTTTCTTAAAGGCCAGCGTTGAAATGCATATATGTGTGCTCCCTTTAGTTATACCGGCCAACGCTAAAATGAATATGCGTATCCATGATAAGTGAAGTACTAAAACAATGCTCCCCTTCACTAGAGCTGCCAACGCTGAGTTGTAAACAATGCTCCCTTCCAGTTTTCTCTTTTCCAATTTTCTCTTGAGCGTGCGACTCCTTCAGCGAACAAAACAACCTAAAATTTCCATTTCAGTCTGCAACCTCCTCATCAAATTTGAATGGTGCGCGACCTCCTCATGAAATTTGAGTGATGTGTGGCCTCCTTATCGCTTTGATACCACTTGTTGTATTTTCTAATGCGGAAACACAAATATGAATAAGACAATCAATAGAAATGCAGACAAGAAAACACAACAATTTAAGTGGTTCAGCCAAATGTTGGGCTACATCCACCAAGCATAAGTATCGGTTGTCTTATTATTCAGATCAAGGAGATTACAGGAGGCTCGCATACATCTCACTCTCACAGCCTCTACAAGCATACATCAATTTATAACAATGTACATTAGAAACTGATTATTAAATGTAAACTCATCCATATGCTAACTTGGTCGTATTGGTTACAACCAACACTGGATTATAGGATCTGGAATCCTATTCATGGAAGAATTCATTGTCACCATTTCCAACATGGATTAACTGAGAAAAATATCCCCCTGGAGTCTTCTTTAATCCCTTTTCAGACTCCCTAAAATTGAAAAGATTGTCGAGTGACTTTGTTCCTTCACACTCATTAAATTGGTCTAGAAGAACATCTACCGGCATGAGTTTAACCCTTTTTCCAGCCTGTAGATTATAGTAGAAAAATGTACGCCTCAGGAGATTTGTCTTGCCTGGAGATTTCTCCTCAGTGAATTTTATACTTTTTCAGGCTAGGGAGACTAAACTCAGAAAAAGGATGTCAGTCCATTGTTAAGCTCTTTTCATACTCCTTAAAATTGAAAATATTGCCGAGTGATATTGTCTTTGTCACACTCATTAAAATGGTTCTGAATAGACATATTTTTGGTGCAAGTTTACCCATTTTTTGAACCAATTGGACTATATCCGAAAAAGGTACTCCCTGGAGTATTCTTTTATGTTTTTCCAGACTCTCTAAACGTGAAAAAACTACCGATCTTACCTTCTCTGGGCTTGTTAAAATTATATTGAAGGGGGTTTCATTGTGTCTTGTTAATCGCATTTTCATCTCTGCGTCTTTGGCCTAATTCCAGCTCCATATTTCTCTCAATTGAACCTTTGAAGCATGCCTTATACGCAAGCCTTGTAGCACGTTTCCTCTATGACCTGACACCTTGACCCATGGAGGAATTTTCCTCGAGTGTCCTTTCTTGCACATGTCTCCTTTGAGCATTAGTATGTTCCTTGTGCTTGGAACTAGTATGCTTGCTTGCAACGCTCATTCCTCCTTTGTAACATAGCATTCTTTTATTCTTTTTCAAGCTCTTAAAAAATTGAAAAAGACAAAAAAATCAAATATCCCAAAAAGAGGGGACGAGAAATACGTATTCTCTTTTCGGCAACACAAAGAGTCTCCCTTGGAAAAATCACATCCTTATATTTTTTCTTCAAGCATTGAGATATAGTATGACCTTAGGAAGTTGTTCTCGCTACATATAGTTGTGTCCTCCTCCATTTGGATACTCTTCCAAACACATGGAGAGTTTGTGTTGCCTCTTGCATCGTGAACTTATGTCGATGTCA
Organism: Picea sitchensis; assembly: GCA_010110895.2. Taxonomy (NCBI): domain Eukaryota; kingdom Viridiplantae; phylum Streptophyta; class Pinopsida; order Pinales; family Pinaceae; genus Picea; species Picea sitchensis. The sequence goes on along the minus strand of SNQJ01S0005440.1, from coordinate 70,792 downwards.
TGTTGTTGAGTCTGATCATCTCTCGTTCTTTTGTCCAAGGGAATTTTCACCCAACCCGAGTCGGCCTTTCTGCTTTTTGTCTCTTGACCTCATGAGTTGGCCTTTCTGCTTTTTGTCTCTTGACCTCATGAGTTGGCCTTTCTGCTTTTTGTCTCTTGACCTCATGAGTCGGCCATCCAGTGAGTCTAGTCAAGTCCTGATTCAAAATTGACGAAGTTCTTTGCCTGATCATCAAGATCCTCATGTCTTTTCCCGATGATCCATCGAAGATCTCCAGGTAGTGAGTTATACAGTCCCATTGTACTCCTACATGAGTTTTGAAGATCTTGAAGTTGTTGCTCGAGCTCTGAAGGCATCATCTCCATCCATCAGGTGTCATTGGCTTCTTGAAGATGGATACTCTACTTGTATATCTTTGACTGATTTTGAGATGTAGATACGATGTGTATTGCTCACGAATACACTTTATATAGTTATATGACATGGATATGCAGTGTATTTGATTGGAATCCATGATTTATTTCATCTTGAGCATGGGTATGCCCACCTTGGAGAGACAATTTTTGTTTTGTAGATGACACCTCTTGAACTTTGGTCCTGAGCTCACTCGATATCGTACATTGATGAAGATATTGTAATGTATTTTGGCCATCATTTTCTCTTCTCACCTCACACATTAGGGGGAATCTTTTATAACCCTAAATTGATCTACAAATGCATACATGGCCTTGGCCCTCTTACTTACATGTTTTTCCAAAGCATTGCTAAGAAGCTCTTCTTAAAAAAACAATTTTTAGAAGATGTACACACCCTGCACCATTATTTCATGCGTATATACGCTTGCTGCACCACTACATCTCATGTACATACACATGGTGCACCATTACAACCCGCGTATACTTGCAAAAGTTTCAAAAAATAAAAAGTTGCAAGGAATTCGTTGAAATTGATGGGCTATTGGAGGTTTCCCAATTAATCCACCTGTTATAGCCCGCCACCCAACCAAATAACCATCCTTTTGGCATATAAAAGGAGGTGTTGGGGTCTCATTTCATACCTAACCATAAGAACAGTGAAACTCTGCCCGATTTCACTTCCCCTCCTTGCCCAAGATATTGCTGCCTTTTGTGAGAAATTGCCTCAACATTCCCTCATTAGCCCCTTATTCCTCCATTTAACCCATCCACTTCCATAGAAGAGATCATAACGTTGAGAGGAGAAGTTCATATAAGGTGCACTTGGATCATGGTGAAGAGGAGCCTGGACCAGGTTCGTGGAACGATATCTGACTTAGATTGTAAAGCTATAATCTTTGTGTTATGAATAAAAGAATTACATTTTCCTATCCCAAATGATGGTGTCTTGAATACTTTTATTAGTTTATGCTTGGCATTCTAACATATAACCCTAACTTATATATGGAATAACATGCTTGTAGTTCTCTATTTGTCAATCTTTGGATGCATTTCATCTCTTGAAGGAGATGTGCAGTCAGTGGAACTTCCAAGCGTGAGGAGATCATCACCAGACGTGGGATTAGAGGTATCGTTACCCGATATCCTTTGTCTTTGATTTCTTTATATTAGTTTTGGTACGTTTGGGGTAGTATTGAGAATTAATTTGATTTTAGATGGTTATTTGCTCTGCCTACATTTTGAACCTTGGTGTAGTTAAAGGGGGGTTATTTCCTACTAGAAACATCTTGGCTCATGGACTACTTATTCAGGTAGTTATATCATAATTTTTAAGCATATGTGTGTGTGTGTGTGCACATGCATGCACATCTCTTGCACCTTTTTACATAATTCATTCACATTTATTTAACATCATCTTGTTTTGATGAGAGCCTACAATCATTTACATGACCAGTCTCACCAATAAAATCATAATTATGTTGCCCTCTTTACATGATAACAACAAAAAAGAAACCAACTTTTTCCCTTTTCCTACCAAAGCATTCCACAATTCAGAAAAAACTAACTAGGTAATTACCACATTGCCTAAGGTAACAAGATAATAATTTTGGTCTCTCTTCATGCCTCGAACCATTCTTGGTCAACTGAACTTTACCAAGGAAATCCTTTTCTGGATTTTGTCTCACTGCTACTTGAGTATACTAAGCCATACCCATATGGCTATCATCCACCTTTGGATGTTAATCTAACCCATTGGTCATATAAAAATGCCCAAGCATTTTATTTAACATATTCGAGATCAACATTTCATTAACCATTCTACCTTTTCCTCATAAGGTAGTATTCAATCAACGTCATCAAAATTTTACTTATGTTGTTATAATCATATCATCACTAACCACATGATCTATGAAAACACCACATTTTACATCTAATAACATACTATAATAAGTCTAGATGTTATATGCATGCTTGATCTTTTCCATATGCATTCTAGCATATCCTTATGCACCAAGAATTTTACCCATAAATATATGAGCTCCAACTGTTTTCCTCTTGCATTCATATGCATAGACATGCCTTTAGGTTAATAGGCACATATATTTTATTTAATACATATATGAGCTCATAAACTTGCTCACATGCCCATATCACTTTACCTCTTTTATAAGGATTAGCAATGGTCCAAAGGACTCTTTCTTCCTTTGTTTAAATAGATTATCTCAGTAACAAGTTTAATTCATTATATGTCAAGTAAACTGAACTTACAAGTTCTCATCAATCCTCTAAACATGGTGTTGGAACACATATATATTTCTAAACTTTGGACTTTAAATGGATTTCATTCCCTTTAAAATAAAAAAAATGCGTGCATGATTCTCACCGTCGATGAGCTCTTCCATCTAATCAAATGATCCTAATTCCTTAGAAACTATGGAGCCACCTACTCGTTAAAAAGAAAATCAAATCACTAAAGAGTACTTCACGATTTTGGATTTCGGAGTTTCGCGCCTCAGATGTGTTAACATGCCTCACCTTCAAAGTCCTAATACACGAAATCTCAAAATATCTTAAGTGTTAAATTGGGTTAATTAAGGATTAAAAACGATTAATGATTAATTAATCACATCACGATTTTGCATTTCGGGGATCTTGCCTCGAGCGAATTTCAATATCCCAAAGCTCGAACTCCTGAAATGTATTAAGTGTTAAGCCAGGATAATTAAGGATTAAAAAATGATTAACGATTAATTAATCTCATCGCGATTTCACATTTTGAGGATCCTGCCTCGAGCGACTTTCAATATCCCGAGATCCGAAAACTCGAAATATTTGAGGTTAAACATGATTATTTAAAAGGATTTAACATGATTAAAATTAATTAAGCACATCACGATTTTGCGTTTCGGAAATCACATCTTGAACTATTATAGGATATCTCGAGCCCCAAAATTCCAAAATTTACTTAACGATAAGTGCAATTAACCAATACATTAATGACGATTATCTCATGATTAATCTTTCGCTGAATCATAACGCGGATAAATTCAAATTTCATCTATGTTTTTCCCGATCATGAACCACTAGATGTTAATGGCATTAATAATTGATCTACGGAAATCATTTCGAATAAGATCTCGGAACACCACATAAATATTTTCCATTAAGGAAAGTAAATACATTGTCAGTGAAGGTATGCATAAATTGATACTCTTAAGGTGAAAAAAATATTGAAGTTTGAACTCTATTTGCATTTTCACAGAAGAACAAGCTAAGCAAGATAGTAAGTTTGTGCATTTTTGTGACAGGTAACACAGTGTTGGGTATCATGGCTCCGCAAAAAATAGTTAAGGGGATTGGTGAGAGCTCGAGCCAAAACACAGATGTCCTCTCGGACACATCGCCGAGAGATGTGGAGACCATAAAAACCTAGACGCAGGTATTCAATATTCTACAACATGAATTGGTCAACTGCTGAGACGATTTAGGTGACAAGGAGACGAATACCCTGGCTACCAAATACAAAACTGTTGCCCAATCATAGCTACGTAAGATAGCAACGAGGCCTAGACTCCCACCTTACAATGATGTGATTGGATGGGCACTGGAAAACGTTGATATCTCGACTAGGACCATATTCAATTCACAAAAGAAGTAGTTGGGTCTTTCTGGCCAGAACATTTACAGGTAATGTACAAATTGTCTGCAGCACCAAATTTCATTTACAATGACGAATTCCTAATAGAATTTGACAATAAGGAATGTGCCCAATATGGAAGAAACCTTCCTGACTTAATTAAGGATTGGTGCTCTCACCCTAAGAAGTTCAGGGCCAACTCCCATGGTGTATATGCAGTTTCCTCACTAGAGCCTCACATGATGTATGTAGCAATGATGATGTGTATACTCTACAGAAGGGAAACCGCAACCTATTTCTCATTACCATGGGTGCCTATTATGCAGACAACAACATATAGGTATTCTTTTGATTGGGCCAAGATGTTGTCAGACAATTTGGTTAGGGAGATTATAGAATATCAGTCACTGAAAGCCAAGGGGATACTTGCCCCATTTTTCATGTTGTCTTACATCATGGAAGTCATCTGTTTTATGACACCTTTTCCTCTGATAGGATGGAACTAGACTCCAACTAGTGTCGAGCCCATACATGTTTACCATTCGAAACTTTGGGAAGATAAAGAGAAAGATTTCTTCTACGAAATTTGCAACTGGGTGGTGGTGCCGATGCATACCGCTATATATGGTTTCCCACCTCCCAGGATTTCTGAAAAAATAATGGCTAATCTGGGCAAGATAGCAGACTGCTACATTGAAGAGAATTTCTCCTATATTAGGGTTTTTGGTTCTTCAAATCCTCCACATGCTCTGCCTGAATTTTTACTAGATCGATTGGTGTGTCATGAAGTAGCACATCAAACTGTGCATGGGGGAATTAGTAAGGAGATGAAAGCAGTACAGAAAAGGGTATGGCTCTCCTTTCTCGTGCAGATTGGTATATTTTCTCTGCTAAATTTCGGCCATTCTAAAGTAGAAGTTGCGGCCCTGAAAGAAATCAAGATGGTCAATATCGAATTCAAGAGGCACGATCCACAAAAGGTCGTAGGTAATCACATGGCCCTCTACAATTTGAAAAGATATGAACATGAAGATTCTCCTCAGGACAAAATATTTTGAGGAGCAAGGTCCTATTAGGAGGTATTGAGTCGAGTTCAAGCTCTAAATACATATAAATTGGTCGAGTTTTATAAATTCTAGAAGCATCGAAGAAATGGCCTTCCCAAAGTATTGCAGGGAGAAACCCCGACATCTCCGGCTACATAGAGAATAGAGACCAAGAGCGTCGAAATAAGGAGCTCCAATGGACAGGATGCTCAAGAACACCTAGAGAAAACCAAGGTTTCGATTCATGTGGAGGACACCTCTTTGACAAACCCGACAGGTGATCAATATAAATCTCAGGCTGAAGCCTCGATAAAAAAGGGAGAAGAACAACCACCATTCACACCAAGTAAATCAGTTACTGATACAACCAGGAAACAACCATCCACCGAGATTGGAAGCCCCATCCAATCTATCGCACCAATACAGTCCAGTAGACGAAACCCTAGTGCCGAAGTGGTGTTCATAGAGGATCTCACACCTATTTCGGTAGAAGAGATGCCCCCTTCTAGCATCTTCTTTAGCAAGAAGAGAAAGGTTGTAGTAAAAAGAGAAATACATCAAAGGGAGAGTGTGTCTGTCAAGAAGCATAGAGTACTGTATGATGGACAGGCCCAAGAAGAAACAGATTTTTCTATGGACGTGGAAGATTCATTAGGAACTTTTTCCACTGCAAACCAGTTTTTGATGGGAAACCTGAAGGAAAAGTTGAAGCAGAAGGATCTGTTAGTGAGCTAGTTGCATGACAAAATAAAGACTGTAGAGAAAGGAGTCATGAGCGATATGACTAAAGGATTTGAGAAGATTAGAGCCCACGACAGGCATGAAATTCAACAGATCAAGATCAACCTTGATGAGATGCAGAGAAATTCATAGGCAAGCAGGGAATTGGTCAAACAGTTGCAGGTGAAAATAAGCCAGACTGAAAAAGAAGCAGTGGATACATCAACTTTCCAAGCCCAATAGTTAGAGGTACACGAGAATTTGGGATCATCCCAGCGAAGCCTTTTGACTAAAATAGAAGGCATTCAAGACTATTATCGATTTGCATAACGCTCTTTAGATAATATTTTCATAAAAGAGAAGGAGGCCACTGCAGCTAGAGTTACATTCTAGGAGGTTGTCCTGTTAGCAACAAAGGAGGAATTTTCCAGGGTCACCAGATTGTCCCTCTCAGAACAAACCCAAGGAGATATAATACTTAAGACCTGGGAGGCTAATATAGTTGAAAGTAAAATATTGGCTAGGGAGGTGAAAAGATCTTGTGAAGAAGCATTCTATGATCTTGACAAAGAATCACTGTACGTGGGAAGAGATAATATCTCTGAGGCCCTGGGACAAATTGATATGAAAAAAAGTCAATTTGATTTCAAGGAAAGTATGGAAGAATCCCGGCCGAAATTTTATAATTGAAACAGGTTGACCTTACTATGATGAATAAATGGATAGTCAACCCTAGCTTAAGACTATAGTCTCTATCTTTAGAATCTAGGAGGGTGGAAGATAAGATGCCTCATATAGAAAGGAATTTTTATAGCTTTGAGGCAAATGATACCACAGAGCCCTCCAGGATGGTGGTGCAATTTGTGGGCAGATGCATTCAATGCGTCGAGAAAGGGAAAGCCAGCACGTCTGGGAACAAATGATGCACAGGTCATGATTAGAGACAAGTTGTTTTCTGAGCTGGAGCACACGAAGAAGAAACTTCTTTGCCAGCAGGCAAAGAGACAAAAAATTGCAGATGAAAAGTTTTCATTTTTTAATTTCTAATATTTAATGTTTTGAATTATGAGAATTCCAACCGTCTAGAGTTGGTATTGTTTTGTATAAATTCATAGTTTTAAGAATTAATAAAGGCTACTTCTTTTCGTATTGTAACTAAGAAAACTCATCCTTTTGTGAGTATTAATATAAGTGCAGACATGGATTCCAAATTTTGTGCAGTTTGAGTTATGTGCTCTTCTTCTATTCCATATCTCTATTTTTCTTTATGTTACTCCTTGATAAGTGAGTGGTTGCAATTTAGTACAACATATACTGTAATTACATGTTATCGGTCATTTGATAAGCAATAAATTTTTCCTCTTATTTTCTATTAGTAAATACAAGACCTGCAAGCTACTTGGATCACTGTATCTTATATTTTTTCAAGGGTGCATTCTATATTTTCTTCTACCATGAACAAGGTAAGATTCATCTGTCATTGATGCCTCATTTTGTTTAACAATTTTATAATTTTCTCTCACATCACTTGATTTTATTACTCAAATCAGACAACGAAACAAGACATCTATCTTGTTTAGTTATTAATTTCATTTAAGGGTTAATTCTCATATAATTAACGAAAAAAAAAATAGTTTTTAAAACATTCCTTAAATTCTTGATGCCTTGACATTACTCTTTGAACCTTTAGTGTAATATCAAGAAAAACATCTTTTTGGCGCCGATGTCGGGGATGGAGAAACGAAGTTATTTTTCCCTGGGAGAACGACATGGTAAGTTTCTCTCTTTGATAGTGAACAAAGATTGAATATATTTATAAGGATAATTTTTATCTTTCATTTGGTGAATCCACTATAGATAAACTGGAATTTGTTAGAAAGAATACCAGGAAGAACCCAGCCGATCAGCAGCATACGCCTGTATACGATCCTGAAAATATATTAAAACCAAGGGGATACCTCAAGCAGACTGTTTCATCTACAAGTAAGGTTTACCAACCCAAAAATATGCAAAATAATGCTAAGGTTCCACTTGAACAGTCAACCTCGCAAGAAGTTTATACGCAAAGCCACTTCATAGATACATAAACTGAGAAGTTTGCAGCTGAAACCTCAAACCCCGAGTTGGTTCTACCAGAGATTAAAGCCGAGATCGATTCGACTTCCCCCTTGACTAGTAAAGGTAAGTGACCCCTTTCGATACCCTCTTTTATTGATAATCCGTTGGTCCCCGAAGTAAAGGTTTTAGCTCCCGAAGACTTTGAGGACTATATCTCTTACCCCGATTCAAATCCTGTTGGTTCTCCTATTTATATATCTTGTAAATCTAAAGAACCAAGTCCTCATTTCCCTTTCCCCCCCTTTTCATATTTTCTGTCTCCTAATGGTCAGCTTCCATAACCTCCTTTACTTCATCCTGAGATAGTAGAAAGGTCCCTAACAGTTTACAAAATCCCTCTCTTTAACTCCCGAAGTTCATTCCCCCAACATCAAATGGTTGTTGTTAGAGGAGCTGGCGCCGGAGGCGGTGCTGGAGGAGCAGGAAGTGCTGGAGGAGAAGGTGGTCAAGGAACACCACCTCCACCCCCTAGAATTTTCACCAAAGTTGTGGCCAGATATTCCCCTTTAGTCCTTTCCCTTGTTCTTCATGATTTACTAGAAAATTATATGAAGAACTTACCGAAATTCACAGGAGAAGGAGATTTAACTGCCACTGACCACATAAACTTTTTTGACCAATTCGCTGATATCCTTGGCATTGAGCATGAGGACATTTATTCGATACTTATGGTACAAACGTTTGAAGGTTAGGCGAGACTCTAGTTTTGAGGGCTTTAGGTAGGTTCTATAGCATCTTATGACGCACTAGAAAATGCCTTTTTAAGGCAGTGGGGAGAGAAGAAACATCACTTGTATTATCTGACAGAGTTTGGAGCTCTGAGGAAAAAGACTTCAGATTCAGTCCTAGAATTAACCCATAGGTTTAATAAACTCTATCATAAAATCCCACCAGAGGTCAAACCCTCTCAGCCTACAACTAAGGTGACTTTCGCAGGGGCTTTCGAGCCTGACTTTGCCTTACTTTTGAGGGAGAGGAGATCGATTGATCTCACCAGAATGCAAGGTGATGCCATCAAAATTGAATCGAGCATGATGGAATCAGGTAAACTAAAGGAGAAAGTTGAAACGAGAACCAAATAAACCAAACTCTTTAGAGAACAAGCTGGAACTTCTAGATCTGGGAAGTCCACGAAGGACAAAATGGATGACATGGCTAAAATAATTAAGGAATTATCAAATAAAATTTCCAGAATGGAATTAGACCAGGATAAACCTGATCCTTTTGCTAGGAGATATTTCAAAAGGAATCACAATCCCTTGGTCGAGTAAAGACCAATAAAAAATGAAGATCAGAAAATCAAAGCTCCTTTCAAAACATAAAACATTATGCAAAGCGATGATGTACAAGACTTTGAGGGGTTAGATGAAGATATTGACAACCTCAGTGATAATGATCAAGAACCTCACCTAACCAGACAAGATTACGAAAGGTATTTAGATCAAGAAACACTGTTTGGAAACGAGGTAAGTATAAATAATATGGGAGAATCTGATTATCAAGGAATCGTCGACTCTATAATGGCCAAGCTTCAACAAAAATATAATTTAAGGCCTAGAGATACCAATTCTACAATTGCTCCACCAAGGAAGATCTTGTCGAGAAATAAAACAAATGAGACAACTCAAACATCTACTGAAACACAAGCTTCCAAGACAAAGACAGTTGAAACACAAGCTGCCAAGACAAAAACAACTGAAACACAAGCTGCCAAAACAAAGACAGTTGAAACACAAGCTGCCAAAACAAAGACAATTGAAACACAAGCTACCAAAACAAGGACAGTTGAAAGCAAAGCAACGCAAACTAATAGACAAGAAAAAAGAGAAACATAAATCCCCACCAGAGAGGCCGAAAAGACAATTGGAAGTTTCAATCTGGAAAATGAAATTAATAAAATCAAAATTCCTATGCCCCTGGTTGAATTAGCAAAAAATCAGATGTATAGAAAACAAATTGCCAAAATGATAAATTTCTCAGATGCTAAAAGTCATGCAGATACTATTAATTTAGAAGATGATAGACCTACTATAATGTTTGGTCCGTATATCGAAAATGCTAAAGATCCTATTGCCCCTTTTTATATTACACTGACTGTGCATGATCACCTACTCCATAACTATATATTGGATTCTGGAGCCTCCCATAACTTAATGCCCAAAGTTTTTATGGAAAAACTCATCCTCGAAGTTACCAGACCATACCAAGATCTATATTCTTTTGATTCAAGAAATGTAAAATGTCTTGGTATGATAAAAGATTTGGTGGTTAATCTTGCACAGATCCCTGTGAAGAATATTCTCATGGATGTAGTCGTTGCTGATGTTCCTGCGAAATATGGCATGTTGTTATCCAGGTCTTGGGGTGCCAAACTTGGAGGATCGCTTCAATTAGATATGGCATATGATACAATCCCGATCTTCGGTGTACTGTTCATCTGTCTATACAGAGAGACAAGACTGGAATATACCATAAGTGACCCACATAACCCAAATAATTATTCGGTTTATGTCGCAGATCAAGATTTAGGAAACTATATATTATCCATTGATGATGTTGATGAATGTACAGAAGAAAACAGTATAGAGGAAAATGATTCAGAAAACGAAAACAAAAAAATCGAAAAAAACAAACAAAAATGTAAATAACATAGGGGTTTGGAAAATGTTTTTTGATGGTGCTTCGTCTTGGGAAGGAGCCAAAGTTGGAGTTCTTTTTGTGGCACCTAGAGATGAATTCATAATTCCTTTCTCATATAGGTTATAATGGGACATTGACTATACCAATAATGTATGCGAGTATGAAGCTCTGATATTGGGATTGGAAGCTGCCCGGAAGCTGAAAATTAAAAATCTAATGGCTTACGACGATGCATAATTAATTGTAAAACAAATAAGGAAACAATATCAAGCCAATCATCCAAGGCTAAGGTCGTACAAGAAATGTGTCTGGGATTTGATCAAAAACTTTTTTTCATCGTTTAATATTCATCATATTCCCAGGGTAAAAAATCAACAAGATGACTCCCTAGAAAAAGCGGCTGCTACTTTTATGTCGCCTATAGTCTTGAAGATAAAATACCACATAGAAATGAGGCACATGACTTCAATACCAAATAATATACAACACTAGTAGGTTTTTGAAGACGATGAACATATCAAGCAGTTTCTGGAAATGGTGGATGAATTTTCTGAAACACACATCGACCAGGAAAATCAAAACGACCCTACTTGGGTCATGCAAGAAGACAAAGACCCTCATAAGTTCCAAGATAAGATCACTAACCACCGCATGTTGGTGTTAAAAAAAAATCAAATTCCTAAGGGTCTAATTCCGTTAGAGATATTATTTGATAAGGACGATATACCTCTAAAGTCTACCTTGTAGCCTTAGCTCGAAGAGGTTGAAGATTGCAACATAGGAACTAAGGAAAACCCCAAACTGGTCAAAATTTCCAAATACCTTCCACCCGAAATGAAAAGTAAATATGTTGAATTACTCAAACAATACAAGGATGTCTTCTCCTGGTCTTACGACGAACTGAAAACTTATGATACCACTGTTATCGAGCATAAAATCCCTTTGAAACCAGGCATCAAACCTTTCAGGAAAAATCTCAAATAGATAAACTCGATACTCCTCCCTGTAATAGAAAGAGAGGTAAAAAATCTCTTGGATGCAAAAATTATTGTTCCACTCAGATATTCCGAGTGGTTAGCTAATTTAGTTCCAGTTAGAAAAAAGAACGATGAAATCAGACTCTGCGTGGATTTCAGGAACCTAAACAGAGCATCTCTTAAAGACAATTATCCACTGCCTAAAATGGATCACGTTCTGGAAAAAGTGGTCAGGGCTAACCGAATGTCTATGATTGATGGCTTTTCAGGTTACAATACAATTGTGGTCCACGACAATGACAAAGAGAAAACCTCATTTACCACTCCATGGGGTACTTTCATGTATGACAAAATACCATTTGGTTTGATGAACGCAGGGGCCACTTTTCAACGAGTGATGGACATATCCTTTGTCGATGAAACAAATAAGTTTGTCATTATCTATCTTGACAATTTCACTGTTTTTTCTAACTTTGATGCAAATCATTTGGTACACCTCGAACAGACATTCGAGAAATGTTGGAAATTCAGTTTGTCCCTAAATCCCAAGAAATCTCATTTTGCAATGTAGGAAGGTAAACTCATAGGTCATATAGTATCTAAGGAAGGAATCAAAATTGATCCAAAAAGGGTTGAATCCATAGATACAATAAATATTCCTAGAAACAGAAAGGAAATTCAGTCTTTTTTAGGAAAAATATATTTTTTAAGAAGAGTCATTCCAAATTTTGCTGAAATTGTTAAATTGATTATCGATATGCTAAAAAAGGATAGTGAGGTCAAATGGACAACCGAGGCCAAAGAATCTTTCGAACACATCAAGAAAATGATAGGAGAAGCATCGGTGCTAGCCAACCTAGATTATACGAAAGAGTTCTTGATTTTTTCATTTTCCTCCGAACATACTATCCAGACCGTGCTCTTACAAAAGAACGATGAAGGTTTTGAGCAGCCAATAACATTTTTCAGTATAAGTCTCAGAGACACAGAGTTGAGATATGATATACTAGAAAAATAGGCATACACAATGGTGAAAGCCCTCAAAGCTTTTCGAACTTATGTGCTTCATTCCAAGGTGATTGCCTATGTACCTACTAGCATGGTCAAGGACATATTGGTTCAGCCTAACAGTGATGGGAAAAGAGGTTGATGGTTAGCTAAAATTTAGGAATTCAACCTTGACGTAAAACTGACCAAACTCGTCAAGGGTCAGGGTCTGGCTAAGTTATTAGCTGAATCAAATTTCAGAGCACTCAGAATAAATCATCTACAAGCTTACAAAGAACTTCCATATATAGAAGAGTTTGATGTGGAGACTCCTGAAACTAAGATTCAAGAAAAATTCTCTTCCTCGGCTTGGTATAGCAACATAGTTTCCTATCTCTTGACTCTATAGTGCCCTAGTGATATGACTCCTTGTAAAGAGAGAATGTTGAAACTAGACATTGTAAAATACTGTATTATTGACAATCAATTGTATTATAAGGATCCCCTTGGTTTTTTGCTAAGATGTATAATAGAGGCTGAAACAAAGAATATTATAAATGAGTTTGATGAAGGGGTGTGCGGAGGACACCATGCCTGGAGGGAAATGACCTATAAAATCTTGAGAGATGGATATTATTGGCCAAAGTTATTTAGAGACGTGAATACTAAAGTCAGAGCCTATAACCCCTATCAACTATTCTCAGGAAAACAAAAGATTCCCGCACTACCCTTGATTCTGGTCAAAATAAAAGCTCTGTTTCAACAATGGGGTCTCGATTTCATCGGAGAAATCCATCCACATTCAAGTGCACACCATAAATGGATCTTAACCGCCATAGACTATTTCACTAAATGGGTAGAATCCATTTTGACACGAAATGCTACAGACTCAGTGGTGATCAATTTCTTAGAAGAAAACATTTTATCTAGATTTGGTTGTCCTCAAAAGATAGTTACTGATAATGCCCAAGCTTTCAAATCCATGGAGATGGTCAGTTTTTGTCAGAAGTACAATATTGTACTAGGACATTCCATAACCTACTATCCTTAAGGCAATGGATTATCTTAATCATCCAATAAGAGCTTGATCATTATAATTAAAAAGGTGCTGATTGAAAAAAAGAAAGTGTGGCACGTTCATTTGAAATACGCTTTGTGGGAAAATCGATTAGGAACTAAAAAATCAATCAGAATGTCTCCTTTCCAAATGGTGTACGTCACCAACGTAGTCCTCCCTATAAATCTCTCTCTACCTATGATGAATCTTTGGAAGGACTCAAAGGAGGAACCTAACGATGTTACTCGAAGGATGAACCAGTTGATTGAAGTACAACAAAATAGGGTTGAAGTGGACGAGAAACTTCAGAACTATCAAGATAACATGAACGCCCCGTTTGATAAAAAAACTAAAGATAGAGAGTTCCTCCCTAGTGACTTAGTATTGAAATGGTATGCTAGAAAGAAAGACGTTGGAAGGCATGAAATTTTTTATCGCATCTAGTTCAGACCTTTCAAGATCATTGATTCAGAGGGAAAGAATTCCTTTCTATTAGAAAACCTTGACGGGAAAATCCTTAACGCCCCTATCAATGGGCACTTTCTGAAACACTTCATGCAGTAATCAGATTCCAAACTCTCATTGTACATACCAGTTTGATTTTCATATTTTGTTTGCAATTCTTTGTTTCTTTGGTAATTTTTTTCTTTCACTGTAAATAAAACCAGGTTTGTTGATTTCAGGTAAACAAAAATATAAAAATAGGTAACACATAGAGTTCTAGTATGCAGAAGTTCCTGACATTTCTCACGTTTATTTTTAGGTAGGATACTTGTTGATAGTCGAGAGATAGGATGTATAAGAAATCAACACTCACTTTTCAGAACATGAGCTTTCTCTCGAAAGCATGTGACAAATAAATGGTTTACTTGGTTGAAAATATAAAGAAAATCTAAGGTGTGAGCTTCTACCCTACTGTCTCAAGTTAAATTTTTGAGGGGATATCACTAAGTATGAAAGAAGTCTCATCTGTGTAGATATTTTCACCTAATCTACAACCAGATAAATGTAAAATTACAGCTTAATCCTAAAAGTTTTCTTTGAGTAAAATTAAAAGCAAAAAAAAAAAAAAAAAATGAAATAAAATTTATAAAAAAGAAAATAAGAATAAAAGAAGATCGCAAATCAGGAAGTAGGTCTGAATAGGTAATATCCCTTCTAAACATTTAACTCTTCAGCCTATTCCCATCCATCATGTTTGAAAGCTTTAATTATGTTTTGACTTGCACATCCTAATTTTAAAATCTCCACAGAAATACAGAGTTCGCCTTGACTCGGGAAGCCTAAAAGACTAGATCCTCAAAATGAGAGTAGGCAAAAAAAATTTGATTCCTCTGATTGTAATTGGGAGAATGTGTGTCTAGGATAATCTTGACTACTTTATCCCTTCTATCAGATTTTAAACTGATTCGTTTCGCTCAAGGAAAGTCTCTGGAAATTAAAATATCCATGTGATAACTTCCCTGTAGGCGAAGGTGTTTTGAAGGTCAGGGGAGGATTAGCCTAGAGTAAATCAAAGTGAGTTGATAGATATTAGCTACTAAATTATAAACACATATCATCCCGTGTATGATATATACAAATTGATTGCCCGCACTTCAAAAATATAAAAAAAATAAAATAAGATAGATGGTGAAAGGAAATTCATAATCTGATTGCCCCCATCTAGTCCAAGACAAATGTGAAAGGAAATTTGAAATTCGATTGCCCCCATTTTGTCCAAAAGAGATGATGAAAGGAAATTCATTTAAATGATTTCCCTCATCTCAACAAAGTGCAAAGTGAAGTGGTGAAAGGAAATTCAATGGGAAATGTAGATAAATTCACTGTGGTACTGAACAGGCTCACTGGCAATGAAGAAATGTCTATGATATCTGCAAGGTTGTTATACATGTATATAATGTGCTCTGGTAGCTAGTCCTCTTTTCGACAAATATTTACACTCTAAGCTGACAAGGGATCCCCAAATTAAAATTGCTAAATTTTACTTTACCTTGATGCGAAAAAAATCGACCAGAGTTTGATATATTGATTAAAGTTATCTTGATTATCTTAAATAGACCCAAAATAAGTTGCACAAAAAAACAAACGATAGACAGCCTAAATTTAAGTTTGGTTAACGATTGAGTTTTCGAAAGCTTTCTGAGATAAGGCCAAAGTCTAATATCTTTTTGTTTGTTTTCTCAAAAGCGTTTCATAGAAATGCAATAATGACTCCATTTACCCAATAAAGGCACTTGGTCTACTGTTCTTCGACGTCTCATAGGGAGACGTGATCCCTAGATGGAGCCTATGTTGGAACACATATATTTCTAAACTTTGTACTTTAAATGGATTTCATTCCCTTTAAAATAAAAACAACGCGCGCGTGATTCTCACCGTCAATGAGCTCTTCCATATAATCAAACAATCCTAATACCTTAGAAACTATGGAGCTGCCTACTCGTTAAAAAGAAAATCAAATCACTAAAGAGTACTTCGCAATTTCGGATTCCGGAGTTTCCCGCTTCAGATGTGTTAACATGCCTCACCTTCAAAGTCCCGATACGCGAAATCCCGAAATATCTTAATCATTATAATGAGTTAATTAAGGATTAAAAATGATTAATGATTAATTAATCAGATTGTGATTTCGCATTTAGGGGATTTTTCCTTGAGCGAATTTCAATATCTCGAAGCCCGAACTCCCGAAATGTATTAAGTGTTAAGTCGGGCTAATTAATGATTAAAAAACGATTAATGATTAATTAATATCATCGCGATTTCGCATTTCGGGGATCCTACCTCGAGCGAATTTCAATATCCCGAGATCTAAAACCCGAAATATTTGAGTTTAAACATGATTATTTAAAAGGATTAAACATTATTAAAATTAATTAATCACATCGTGATTTTGCGTTTCAGAAATCACATCTTGAACTATTGTAGGATATCTTGAGATCCGAAATTCCAAAATTTACTAAACAATAAGTGCAATTAACTAATACATTAATGACGATTATCTCGTGATTAATCTTTCGCTGAATCATAACGTGGATAAATTCAAATTTCATCTATGCTTTTCCCGATCATGAACCACCAAACATTAATGGCATTAATAATCGATCTATGGAAATCATTTCGAATAAGATCTCAGAACACCGCATAAAAAATTTCCATTAAGGAAAGTAAATACATTGTCAGTGAAGGTATGCGTAAATTGATACTCTTAAGGTGAAAAATATATTGAAGTTTGAACTCTATTTTCATTTTCACAGAATAGCATGCTTAGCGAGATAATAAGTTTGTGCATTTTTGTGACAGGTAACACAGTGTTGGGTTTTCTACTATCACAGCTCCGCGAAAAATGGTTAAGGGGAATGGCAAGAGCTCGAGCCAAAACACATATGTCCTCTCGGACACATCGCCGAGAGATGTGGAGACCATAAAAACTTGGACGCAGGTATTCAATATTCTACAGCATGAATTGGTCAATTGCCTAGATGATTCAGGTGACGAGGAGACGGAGACCTTGGCTACCAAATATGAAAATGTTGCCCAATCAAAGCTACATAAGATAGCAATGAGGCCTAGACTCCTGCCTTACAATGATATGATTGGTTGGGCACTGGAAAACGTTGATATCTTGACCAGGACCATCTTCAATTCACAAAAGGCTGCAGTTGGGTCTTTCCGTCCAGAACATTTACAGGTAATGTACAAATTCTCTCCAACACCAAATTTCGTTTACAATATTGACTTCTTAATAGACTTTGACAAAAATAAATGTGCCCAATATGGAAGAAACCTACCCGACTTAATTAATGATTGGTGCTCTCGCCCTAAGAAGTTCATAGCCGACTCCCATGGCATATACGTAGTTTCCTCACTAGAGCCTCACATGATGTATGTAGCAATGATAATGTGTAGACTCTATAGAAGCAAAAACAAAACCCATTTCTCGTTACCATGGGTGCCTATTATGCAGACAGTAGCAGATGGGTATTCTATTGATTGGGCCAAGATGTTGTGAGACAATTTGGTTAGGGAGATTACAGAATATCAGTCACTGAAAGCCAAGGGGAAACCTACCCCATTTTTCATTTCAGATTACATCATGGACGACGTCTGTTTTATGACAACTTTTCCTCTGATGGGCTCGAACTAGACTCCAACTAGTGTCAAGCCCATGCATGTTTACCATTCAAAACTTTGGGAAGATAAAGAGAAATATGTCTTCTATGAAATATGCAACTGGGTGGTGGTGTCGATGCATATTGCTATATATGGTTTCCCACCTCCCAGGATTTCTGAGAAAATAGTGGCTAATATGGTCAAGATAGCAGACTAGTACATTGAAGATTATTTCTCCTATATTAGGGTTTTCGGTTGTTCAGTTCCTCCACATGCTATGCCTGAATTTTTACCAGATCGATTGGTGTGCCACGAAGTGGCACATTCAACTGTGCATGGGGGAATTAGTAAGGAGCTGAAAGCAGTACAGAAAAAGGGCATGACCCACCTTTCCCTTGTAGATTGGTATGTTTTTTCTACTGAATTTCGACCATTTGAAAGTAGAAGTCACGGCCTTGGAAGAAATCAAGATGGTCAATATCGAATTCAAGAAGAATGATCCGTAGAAGGTCATAGGTAATCACATGGCCCTCTACAATTTGAAAAGATATGAACATGAAGATTCTCCTCGGGACAAAATATTTCGAGGAGAAAGGTCCTATCAGGAGGTCTTGAGTCGAGTTCAAGCTCTGGCTCCAGATAAATTGGCTGAGTTTTATAACTTCCAGAAGCACCGAAGAAATGGCCTTCCCAAAATATTGCAGGGAGAAACCTCGACATCTCCGGTTGCATAGAGAATAGAGACCCAGAGCGTTGAAACAAGGAGCTCCAGTGGACAGGATGCTCAAGAACATCTAGAGAAAACCAATGTTTCGATTCATGTGGAGGAAACCACTTTGACAAACATGACAGGTGATCAAGCTAAAGCTCAGGCTGAAGCCTTGATAAAAAAGGGAGAAGAACAACCACCATTCACACCAGGTAAATCAGTTACTGATACAACCAGGCAAAAACCATCCACCACGATCGGCATCCCCATCCAATCTATCATGCCAATAAAGTCCAGTAGAGGGAACCCTAGTGCCGAAGTGGTGTTCATGGAGGATCTCATGCCTATTTCGGTAGAAGAGATGCCCCCTTCCAACATCTTCTTCAGCAAGAAGAGAAAGGTTGTAGTAAAAAGAGAAATACATCAGAGGGAGGGTGTGCCTGTCAAGAAGCATAGAGTACTATATGATGGACATGCCCAAGAAGAAACAGATTTCTCTATGGATGTGGAAGATTCATTAGGAACCCTTTCCACTACAAACCAGGTTTCGGTGGGCAAACTAAAGGAAAAGTTGAAGCAGAAGGATTTGCTGGTGAGCCAGTTGTAGGACAAAATAAAGGATGTAGAGAAGGGAGTCAGAAGAGAGATGACTAAAGGCTTTGAGAATATTATAGCCCACAACAGGCATGGAATTCAACATCTCAAGATCATCCTTGATGAGATGCAGAGAAATTCACAGGCAAGCAGGGAATTGGTCAAACAACTGTAGGTGAAAATAATCCTGAACGAAAAAGAAGCAGTGGATATATCATCTTTCCAAGCCCAATATTTACAGGTACACGAGAAGCTGGGATCAGCCCAGTGAAGCCTTTTGACTAAAATAGATGGCATTCAAGACTATTATCGATTGGTAGAACGCTCTTTAGATAATATTTGCATAAAAGAGAAGGAGGCCACTACAACTAGAGTTACATTCCAGGAGGTTGTCCTGTCAGCAGCAAAGGAGGAAGTTGCCAGGGTCACTAGATTGTCCCTCTCAGAACAAGCCTGAGGAGATATAATACTTAAGACCTGGGAGGCTAATATAGTCGAAAGTAAAATATTGGATAGGGAGGTGAAAAGAGCTTGTGAAGAAGCATTCTATGCTCTTTACAAAGAATCACTGTACGTGGGAAGAGATAATATCTCTGAGGCCATGGGACAAATTGATATGGTAAAAAATCAATCTGATTTCAAGGCAAGTATGGAATAATCCCGGGTCGAAATTTTACAATTGAAACAGGTTGACCTTACTCTGATGAATAAATGGATAGTCAACCCTAGCTTAAGACTACATTCTCTATCTCTAGAAGCTAGGAGGGTGGAAGATAAGCTACTTCATATAGAAAGGAAGTTTAATACCTTTGAGGCAAATGATATCACGGATCCCTCTAGGCTGGTGGTGCAATTTGTAGGTAGATGCGTTCAGTGCATTGAGCAAGGGAAAGCCAACACATCTGGGAAAAAATGATGCACATGTCATGATTAGAGACCAACTGTTTTTTGAGCTGGAGTACGTGAATAAGAAACGTCTCTACCAGTAGGCAAAGAGACAAAAATTTGCAGATGAAACATTTTCATTTTTTAATTTGTAATATTTAATGTTTTGAATTATGAGAATTCCAACCGTCTAGAGTTGGGATAATTTTGTATAAATGCATAGTTTTAAGAATTAGGAAATATTACTTCTTGCCATATTGTAACTAAGAAAACTCATCCTTTTGTGAGTATAATTACAAGTGCAGACAAGGATTCAAAATTTTGTGAAGTTTGAGTTAAGTGCTCTTCTTGTATTCCATATCTCTATTTTTCTTTATGTTACTCCTTGATAAGTGAGTGGTTGAAATTTAGTACAGCATCTACTATAATCACATGTTATCGGTCATTTGACAAGAAAGAAGTTTTTCCTCTATATTTTCTATTAGTAAATACAAGACCTGCAAGCTACTTGGATCACTGTATCTTATATCCTCTTAAGGCTGCATTCTATATTTTCTTCTACTGTGAACAAGGTAAGATTCATCTGTCATTGCTGCCTCATTTTGTTTAACAGTTTTGTAATTTTCTCTCACATCATTTGATTTTATTACTCGACTCAAACGAAGAAACACAACATCTGTCCTGTTGAGTTATTAATTTCATTTAAGGGTTAATTCTCATATAATTAACGAAAGAAAAAGCAGTTTTTAAAAAATTCCTTAAATTCTTGATGCCTTGACATTACTCTTTGAATCTTAAGTGTAATATCAGGAAAACCATCTTTTTGGCGCCGTTGCCGGGGATGGAGAAACGAAGTTATTTTTCCATGGGAGAATGACATGGTAAGTTTCTCTCTTTGATAATGAACAAAGATTGAATACATTTATAAGGCTATTTTTTATCTTTCACTTGGCAACTCCACTATAGATAAATCGGTATTCATTATAAAGAATACCAAGAAGAACCTAGACGATCAGAAAACTACGCCTGTATCCGATCCTGAAAAGCTATTAAAATCAAGGGGATACCTCAAGCATACTGTTGTATCCACAAGTAAGGTTTACCAACCCAAAAGTTTTCAAACTAATGCTAAGGTTCCACTTGAACAATCAACCTCAAAAGAAGGTTATACGCAGAGCCACTTTAGAGATACATCAACTGAGAAGTTTGCAGCTGAAAACTTAAACCCTGAGCTGGTTCTACCCAATATTAAAGTCGAGATCGATTCGACTTCCCCCTTGACTAGTAAAGTAAAAGACCCCTTTTGATACCTTCTTTTATTGATATTCCGTTGGTCCCCGAAGTAAAGGTTTTAGCTCCCGAAGACTCTAAGGACTATATCTCTTACCCTGATTCAACTCCTATTGGTTCTCCTGTTTATATATCCTGTAAATCCAAAGAACCCAGTCCTCATTTCCCTTTCCCCCCCTTTTTAGATTTTCTCTCTCCTAATGGTCAGCTTCCAGAACCTCCTTTACTTCATCCTGAGATAGTAGAAAGGTCCCTAGCATTTTATGAAAGCCCTCTCTTTAAATCCCGAAGTTCATCCCCCCGACATCAAATGGATGTTGTTGGAGGAGGTGGTGTCGTAGGTGGTTTTGGAGGAGAAGGTGGTCAAGGACCACCACCTCCACCCCCTATAATGTTCACCAAAGTGGTGGCTAGATATGCCCTTTTAGTCCTTCCCCCTGTTCTTCATGATTTACCAGAAAATTATATGAAGAACTTACCGAAATTCACAGGAGAAGGAGATTTAACTGCCACTGACCACATAAACATTTTTGACGAATTCATTGATATCCTCAGCATTGAACATGAGGACATTTATTCGATACTTCTGGTACAAAATTTTGAATTTCAAGCGAGACTCTGGTTTCGAGGGCTTCAGTTAGGTTCTATAGCATCTTATGACGCGCTAGAAAATGCCTTTTTAAGGCCGTGGGGAGAGAAGAAAGATCACTTGTATTATCTGATGGAGTTTGGAGCTCTGAGAAAAAAGACTTCAGAGTCAGTCCTAGAATTCACCCAGAGGTTTAATAAACTCTATCATAAAATCCCATCAGAGGTCAAACCCTCTCATCCTACAGCTAAGGTGACTTTCGCTGGGGCTTTCGAGCCCAACTTTGCCTTACTTCACTACTACATATGGGCGGATTATTCCACAGAAATTTTCCACGCTTCCACTAGTTTCATATTTTTTTAAAACAAGGCGGGATTTTCGTCGGTATTGCCACGAACGTTCGTCACAATATCGACGAAACTCTTAATTTAACCTAGTCAGGATTTTCGTCGCTATAGGGACAGACTTTCGTGGCAATAGCGATGAAAATTTTGTCTATCTCATTGGTCAGTGTTAACGGCTAGTTGACTATTTTATCTATATATACATGACTTTAAGAGACTTTGCGACACAATTTCTATAGTTGCGACATTGTTCTTTGCTTTTGTTTGAGCTATTTATTTTTTCCATCACCCACCGGTTGAACAAATCCAATTCTCGATCTACATAGCTCGGATTTTGAACTTGCAAGGTTATTATGTTATTTTTTATTGATTTACTCATTTAACTTGTAAATTTTTTTTCAAATGTCCAAATTGCATTTAGCTTATTTTTTCCTTGATAATATATTTATATAATCTGTGTAGTTATACCATATTTCATGTCTTTGGTTTTTGGATATAGTTAGTATATTCTATGGAAAAGGGTATGTGGATTCC
>SNQJ01S0005440.1:18621-31461 GCA_010110895.2 Picea sitchensis | reverse complement strand
ATTATTCTTTGTGTATATTGTCATATTGGTATCCTTACTTCTAATCCAACTTCATGATAAGACATGCTTACAATATTTGGTTGATTAGTGCCTTGATTATTTGTAGGGGATATATATATTACAATATATTACAATATTACAATGTAATAGTAATGCCATATTACAATGTAATATGGCATTACCATGTTACATTCTAATGTGGAATACAATATGGTATACCATATTTCATGTAAAAAAAAATTTCAATGTACACTTGGATCGTGGATATAGCGACGAAATTATTCCGACGAAAAAAAATCTCGGCTTTCGTGGAAATTGCGATGGATAAGTGTGGCAATATCAACGAAAAATCGTCGCAAATTTGCTCATATGTACTAGTGCTTTTGAGGGAGAGGAGATCGGATGATCTCACCAGAATGTAAGATGATGCCATCAAAATTGAATTGAACATGATGGAATTAGGTAAAATAAAGGCGAAAGTCAAAACGGGAACCAAAGAAAACAAACGCTTTAGAGAACAAGTTGGAACTTCTAGATCTGGGAAGTCCACGGAGGACAAAATGGATGACATGGATAAAATAATTAAAGAATTATCAAATAAAATCTCCAAAATGGAATTAGACCAGGCTAAACTTTATTCTTTTGCTAGGAGAGATTTCAAAAGGAATCCCAATCCCTCGGTCCAGCAGAGACTAGTAAAAAATGAATATCATAAAATCAAAGCTCCTTTCAAAACATAAAACTTTATGCAAAGCGATGATGTACAAGACTTTGAGGGGTTAGATGAAGATATTGACAAACTTAGTGATAATGATCAAGAACCTCACCTGATGGCCAGACAAGATTATGAAAGGTATTTAGATCAAGAAACATTGTTTGGAAACAAGGTAAGTATAAATAATATGGGAGAATTTGATTATCAAGGAATCGTCGACCATATAATGGCCAAGCTTAAAAAATATATATAATTTAAGGCCTATAGATAAAAATTCTACAACTGCTCCACCAAGGAAGATCTTGTCGAGAAATAAAACAAATGAGGCAACTCAAACATCTACTGAAACACAAGCTGCCAAGACAAAGACAGTTGAAACACAAGCTGCCAAGACAAAAACAACTGAAACACAAGTTGCCAAAACAAAGACAGTTGAAACACAAGCTGCCAAAACAAAGACAGTTGAAACACGAGCTGCCAAAACAAGGACAACCGAAACCAAATCAACGCAAACTAATAGACAAGAAAAAAGAGAAACAAGAATCCCCACCAGAGAGTCCAAAAAGATAGTTGGAAGTTTCAATCTGGAAAATGAAATTAATAAAATCAAAATTCATGTGCCCCTGGTTGAATTAGCAAAAAATCCAATGTATAGAAAACAAATTTCCAAAATGATAAATTTCTCAGATACTGAAAGTCATGCGGATACTATTAATTTAGAAGATGATAGACCTACTATAATGTTTGGTCCACATATCGAAAATGCTAAAGATCCTATTGCCCCTTTTTATATTACGTTGACTGTGCCCTATCACCTACTTCATAACTGTATGTTGGATTTTGGAGCCTCCCATAACTTAATGCCCAAAGTTATTATGGAAAAACTGGGCCTCGAAGTTACCAGACCATACCGAGATATGTATTCTTTAGATTCAAGAAATGTAAAATGTCTAGATAAAATATTTGGTGTTTAATCTTTCACAAATCCCTGTGAAGAGTATTCTCATGGATATAGTTGTTGTTGATGTTCTTGTGAAACATGGCATGTTTTTATCCAGGTCTTGGGGTGCCAAACTTGGAGGATCGCTTCAATTAGATATGACATATGCTACAATCCCGATCTTCGGTGGACAGTTCACCCGTCTATACAGAGAGACAAGACTGGCATATACCATAAGTGACCCACATAACCCAAATAATTATCCAGTTTATGTCACAGATCAAGATTTAGGAAACTGTATGTTATCCATTAATGATGGTTTTGATGAATGTATAGAAGAAAATGATTCAGAAAATGAAAACAAAAAAATCGAAGAAACAAACAAAAATGTAAGTAGCATAGGGGTTTGGAAAGAAACATTTGACAGTGCTTCATCTTGGGAAGGAGTCGGAGATGGATTTCTTTTTGTGGCACCAGGAGATGAATTCATAATTCATTTCTCATACAGGTTACAGTGGGACATTGACTATAACTGTGCCTGGGATTTGATCTAAAACCTTTTCTCATCGTTCAATATTCATCATATTCCAAGGGAAAAAAATCAACAAGTTGACTCCCTAGCAAAAGTGCTTGCTACTTTTATGCCACCTACAGTCTTGAAGCTAAAATACCACATAGAAATGAGGCACAGGCCTTCAATACCAAATAATGTCCAACACTGGCAGGTTTTTGAAGATGATGAACAGATCAAGAAGTTTCTGTAAATGTTGGATGAATTTTCCAAAACACACATCGACCAGGAAAATCAAAACGACCCTACTTGGATCATGCAAGAAGACGAAGACCCTTAGAAGTTCCAATATAATATCATTAACCACCGCATGTTGGTGTTAAAAAATAATCAAATTCCTAAGGGTCTAATTCTGTTAGAGAGATTATTTGATAAGGACAATATACCTCTGAAGTCTACCTTGCAGCCTCAGCTTGAAGAGGTTGAATATTGCAACATAGGCACTAAGGAAAACCCCAAACTGGTCAAAATTTCCAAATACCTTCTACCCGAAATGAAAAGTAAATATGTCGAATTACTCAAAAAATAAAAAGATGTCTTCGCCTAGTCTTACGATGAACTGAAAACTTATGATACCACTGTTATCGAGCATAAAATCCCTTTTAAACCAGGAATCAAACCTTTTAGTCAAAATCTTAGACAGATAAACCCAATACTCTTGCATGTAATAGAAAGAGAGGTAAAAAATCTCATGGATGCAAAAATTATTGTTCCGCTCAGATATTTGAGTGGGTAGCTAATTTAGTTCCAGTTAGAAAAAAGAACGACGAAATCAGGCTCTGCGTGGATTTTAGGAACCTAAACAGATCATCTCTTAAAGACAATTATCTGCTCTCTAAAATGGATCACGTTCTGGAAAAAGTGGTCGGTGCTAACCGAATGTCTATGATTGATGGATTTTCAGGTTACAATCAAATTGTAGTCCACGATGATGACAAAGAGAAAACCGTGTTTACCATTCCATGGGGTACTTTCATATATGAAAAAATGCCATTTGGTCTGATGATCGCAGGGGCCACTTTTCAACGAGCGATGGACATAGCCTTTGTCGGCGAAAGAGATAAGTTTGTCGTTATCTATCTTGACGATTTAACTATTTTTTCTAACTCTGATGTAGAGCATTTGGTACACCTCGAACAAACATTCAAGAAATGTCGAAAATTCAGTTTGTCCCTAAATCCCAAGAAATATCATTTTGCAATGCAGTAAGGTAAACTCTTAGGTCATATAGTATCTAAGGAAGAAATCAAAATTTATCCAAAAAGGGTTGAATCCATAGATACAATAAATATTCCTAGAAATAGAAAGGAAATTCAGTCTTTTTTAGGAAAAATATTTATTTTAAGAAGATTCATTCCAAATTTCGTTGAAATTGTTAAATTGATTACAGATATGCTAAAAAAGGACAGCAAGGTCAAATGGACGACTGAGGCCAAAGCATATTTCGAACACATCAAGAAAACAATAGGAGAAGTACCAGTTCTAGCCAGCCTAGATTATACGAAAGAGCTCTTGATTTTTTCATTTCCCTCCGAACATACTATCGTGGTCGTGCTCTTACAAAAGAAAGATGAAGGTTTTGAGCATCCTATAGCATTTTTCAGTAAAAGTATCAGAGACGCGGAGTTGGGATATGATATACTGGAAAAACAGGCATACACGATGGTGAAAGCCCTCAAAGCTTTCAGAACTTATGTGCTTCATTCCAAGGTGATTGCCTGTATACCTACTAGTGCAGTCAAGGACATATTGGTTCAGCCTGACAGTGATAGGAAAAGAGGTCGATGGTTAGCCAAAATTTAGGAATTCGACCTTGAGGTAAAACCGACCAAACTCGTCAAGGGTCAGGGTCTGGCTAAGCTATTAGCCGAATCAAATTTCAGAGCACTCAAAAGCCCGGGCTGAAATTTTACAATTGAAATAGGTTGACCTTAATATGATGAATAAATGGATATTCAACCCTAGATTAAGACTACAATATCTATCTTTAGAAGCTAGGAGGGTGGAAGATAAGCTGCCTCATATAGAAATGAAGTTTTATACCTTTGAGGCAAATGTTACCATGAAGCCTTCTAGGCTGGTGGTGCAATTTGTGGGTAGATGCATTCAGTGCGTCGAGAAAGGGAAAGCCAACACATCTGGGAACAAATGATGCACAGGTCATGATTAGAGACCAGTTGTTTTCTGAGCTAGAGCACGCGAAGAAGAAACGTCTCTGCCAGCAGGAAAAGAGACAAAAATTTGCAGATGAAACGTTTTCATTTTTTCATTTGTAATATTTAATGTTTTGAATTATGAGAATTCCAACCGTCTAGAGTTGGGATCGTTTTGTATAAATGAATAGTTTTAAGACTTAAGAAAGGTTGCTTCTTGTCGTATTGTAACTAAGAAAACTCATCATTTTGTGAGTATTAATACAAGTGCAGATAGGGATTCCAAATTTTGTGAAGTTTGAGTTATGTGCTCTTCTTGTATTCCATATATCTAGTTTTATTTATGTTACTCCTTGATAAGTGAGTGGTTGCAATTTAGTACAACATCTACTGTAATCACATGTTATCGGTCATTTGATAAGCAAGCAGTTTTTCCTCTGTATTTTCTATTACTAAATACAAGACCTGCAAGCTACTTGGATCACTGTATCATATATCCTTTCAAGGGCGCATTCTATATTTTCTTCTACTATGAACAAGGTAAGATTCATCTGTCATTGATGCCTCATTTTCTTTAACAGTTTTGTAATTTTCTCTCACGTCACTTGATTTTATTACTCGACTCAGATGACGAAACACGACATCTGTCCTGTTTAGTTATTAATTTCATTTAAGGGTTAATTCTCATATAATTAATGAAAGAATAAGCACTTTTTAAAACATTCCTTAAATTCTAGATGCATTGACATTACTCTTTGAGCCTTAAGTGTAATCTCAGGAACAACACATGGTTTAATATTTTTATTTAGGTATCAATTTCAATTTCTAAGGGATCCATCAGCCCATACTTATAGGAAAATTTAAAAATTATCATAACCATCCAGTTTATTCATTCTCTAGACTTAAGAAACCCTAAACACGATTCTGCCATTTTCATCCATTCACATTTAGGTTCAACCATTAATGCTTGTCAGCATATTCCCACTCTTATAGGAGTAGCTATCATTCTGACAAAGAAACAATATGCTCCTTCTGCTGCAAATCAACATGTAACTTTTCTTCTGTAAGAAATTCCAAAACAAAATTTCAATCTGCGGTCCTTTCTACCAAGGAGCTTGTGCAGATGATAAATGCATTTTCTTTTTAACATAGAGAAAATATTTCTAACAGGCTCATCTTGGCCTTGTTATGCCAATATTGTTACTGATCTTTGGCCCATCCAATCTTCGTGTTTGAACTCTGCTTCGATACCTTTTTAAGACACCCAACCCCCTAAGTACCTTTTAAGGGACGGGGTATTAAAATTTTGCTTCTCCTTAACCACCTCAAAGCATGTTCTTGAGGGCACCATCGCCTTTTGCTTGTCAAGAGATTTCCAAGGACTGTTACCATGCTCAACATCGATATTTGGATCAAAAGTTATAGCCTTATAAAGTTACTTAGGACTTCATTGGCTAAAATCCAGCTCATCACCACATGGCACCCACTTGGCTCCACGTCACCTATGTCCATCTGACATGGAAATGAAATGGAACTTGCCACTTGGTACATTGGTCCTTGGCCTATTAGGCCCACCAAATTTGACAGCTCAGATTCACTCATAGCTCTTCATCGTCTTCAGAGTTATTCTCCATTAGAGTTATATGCCACCCCAAATGATATGCATTGATGACATGCACTCTAAAAGATTCATCCTCCAAATTTGACGACTCCTAGAATCTAGCATTCAATGGTATTGATCTCATCAACACCTTGAACTTGCCCAACGGTTAACATATGCCTCCTCATTCTCACTCTAAGTGAATAGGTGGGACCCATGTATATATACGACTGATATTAATTATCGCCTACTCACTAATATACGACCCAGATCTCCTCTCGAAGTTCTTCCCATTGGAGTCCCCTAGCAACCTCACACTCAAACATGTTGATGGTAGTGCCCTCCAATAAATGGTGGAGATCTATCCACCCTTAGATCCAACTATCGACAATTAAGGGAGACCATCCAAAGGCCTAATTTTGATAGGGCCCATCCTAGATCCTTTGACAAATTAGGTGTCGACACGTATTCTTCACAGGGCCCATCCTCAATCCTTTGACAAATTAGGTATCGACACATGTTCTTCACAGGGCCCATCCTCAATCCTTTTAAAAATTAGGTATCGACACTAGCATGACATGTCATGTCAACATCATCTACTCTCCCCTTATGCTTATACATGATAAGACATGGAACCAAGGGTTGGAACCCTGCTCCTCACACACAACATCAACGGTTGATATTTCACCACTCAACCCTTCAATAGATCAATGACCATCGTTGAATCAGAGCTCTTCAAACATAATCCCAACACAACCTTGCACACTGCACTCCGATAGTCTGATGTACGACATGCTTATAGCTAGGATCAACAGTCCAGATTTCACCACAAACGCTCTCATAAATTAACTTCCAACGACTCTGATCATGTTAGTGCCTCTAATTTTCACGATGATTACATCCATTCCCTTTAACCTATTCTTAATCAACCATGTGGGGCCCATGACATATCGACAACTGTCATTACATCCCTCCCACTCACTAGTCAACAATCCATATTACTTCTTGAAACTCCTCTTGATCAGAGTAACTTCGTTCTGACTCCACTGACTACTATGAATCAACCACTCAAATCACACATGCTTTGACAAATCAAATTGTACTCGTTCATTTGATCTGGTGGATGCAGTGCATCTCAGAAGTTCCAACCAATCACTAGATAAGGAAGAATATATCTCTTCCTAGGGGAATTTCTAATGATATATGATGGTTGTGATTCCATGACACTCTTTGCAATATCTAGGTCCTTGAACCCCTGGCATCAGACCCCCCTTTCTATTCTCCTTTCCAGACCTCCAACCGAACTTACATTGACAGACTATCAACTTGATATAATAATCCATAATCCACCATAGCCATGCTCCGACAGATCAATAATCCCTATTGAATCATAACTTCTCTCGTAGGATTCTTGTTACAATCTATCCCTTGATCACTCCAATGAGTACCCCATATAATCAACTGTCCAAATATACTCGCCACACCAATCCAATGACTACAAATCATCCTAGTTGAACTTAGGTTCTCCTTCTCAAAAAACAACCCAAAGTTGAACTTAGCCAAATTTTCAAGGATTATTCAAAGGTTTTCCTTAGATTAACAACCCAAATTAGGATTTCACTACCCAGAGATTCTTCTAGGTCCCTTATCAAGGTTTACCAAGTCTTTAGGATCTCTCACCTTTCTCTGAAAACCACCAAGGCATTCTATATTTTCCACTTATGTGGAGATTTATGTCTCTTGCAACGTTCCACTTCCATATAGGGGGAGTTTCACAGGGACTAAGGCTCTCTAACTAAGCAGAGACCTTCCTAGATTCTAGGGAAATTGTACCACCATCCTTCTAAAAGAGGTTCATATCTCACAAGCTCTCTATTTGGAGGTTGTCGTCTTCATAGGGTTACACCCTACCTTTAGCATGCCTATTGGGCTACATGAATCCATCATATTAATGGTGATAGAAAACATACATAATCCATAAAACCCTGTTAGTTACACAAGCATGCCAAATACACATTTTAAAACATGAGAACTTGTATATAATACAAGGATTCATTTCAGTTATACATGCATATCTATCCATGAAAGCATTCATAGGATGCAGTCATTCATACAATTCCACCATTACTTAAATACAAAGACATGCAAAGAAGCAACCAATATACTCATCAAACAATCTTACGCCTCCATGTATACAATTACAGGCACCAACCCTTCATTATACTCAATTCACAAGGTATAAGAATCCTTATTTGTTCATAGGTTGCAACCAACCAATTGACTATTGGTGTACACCTTTCCACCCAACCATAGGCTCTGCTTGGTCTATAACTTCGACAACAAACCACCCCCATGACAAGCCATGATACCACCAGGGAATCTCTCTCAAGTTCTTAGGAATATTGGCATGTGAAGGTCACTCTCCTTCACACCACCACTGGTAGTTAATTCCTCACCCCTCCTAGCTCAAGCCTCTTCAAGATTTATCATATGCCTTCCAGCATCAAGCTCATAATCTCTTATCTCGGGTTGGGTTCCTGGAATCTCAGGTGAGTCCTGAAACTAGACCCTTCCTATGAGACTCATGTATCCTTTCTCATACGTGGGCTCCCTCCTTCCTTCTTCCTTCTCTTCCCCAAAACTATGATATGGTCTCTTGTTATCTACACTCGTGTGCTTCTCTTACATGCATCCCTCACAGAGGTTCTCAACCTATCCTCTTTCTTTTGTCAAAAGGAAACTCATGGTTCAATCATGAGGAATCATGGTTATCTTTCCTTCTATCCTCTGGTTGAAATATTTCCTATCACTTTGGTAAGACATTCATACTTCCATTCATTGAGGGTGGTTGGTTTCTCAACAACCAATCCTCCCTCATTAACCGATTTTCCTTGAAATCAAGGCTAAGGGAAATAATCTAAATATTTCCAAAATAGTATCTCAATAAGGAGGTTTGGGTCATTTTAGCATAATGAAACCCCTAAATAGGTTCCTTCATTCTTTCCTCTAGTGGTTTCATGGCTAGTGCTTTTAAGGCTACACCCATCGGTCAGCTGGTTGGAATTTTCCAACTAAGCATTCATACAATTATAATGTTTATATTATCATGGCATAGCAATCAATAAACGTGATTAATTACATGCAGGGAACACAAGGGTCTTACAATCCCATCCCCCTTAAAGGAACACCGTACTCAGTGTTCTTTGCATCTCAACAACACCTGCCATGCCTTTCTATTTCAGTTGCTTTAGAAATTGTTGTTCCTCTTCTTGGTCTGGTCCTTTCCCAAACTCTTGGAATCTAGCACATGCCTACAACAATTTCAAACAACAAGCATATTAATCCATTTTTTTTCAAAGACATTTTATCCCTGTTCATAATTCAAGAGGAAAATTTGTATATATCAACACAACACTTATATGTGCAATTCATGGATCTTCAACCATATGGTTGTCACATTTACTCGGCTCACTGTTTTTCCCTTGACATACTCATTGTGCTCATGATCCCAATAATCAAATTTCAAGAGTTATCGAAGTCTCCTCTTTGTTGTGGTCACTCACCTTCTAGGCTTAGGCTTAGGCATCCCCTTCTCTACTATACAGTCCCTCGAAAAATCCATCTTTCCTGCCAAGGCTTTCTCGCACAAGAAGAGCTTTAGAGACTTCACTAAGTATTTCAACTAAGGTGTCCCCCAAGCTCAATCTATCGAGGCATCCATCCGGTGCATGTTAACACAACACAACATTATTTACAGTGATAATGACATATCACAAGGTTCTCATGTCACAAAAGTATCCCTTTTTCCACGCTTCCCAGCTTCAAAAACATCATCTGTCCCTCCATGATAGATTTGTAATTTCACCTGTATCACATGTATACAATGAATTCATGAGATACCGTCATCAATTTAATAATTTTTTTCAAATCTATTACCCACATATTTCAAATTTCACATTCCCATTTTCAGATTTGTTCCATACTGTTGGCCCTCGACCAAGTTTTGGAAACTTTGGTCAGTTTTGGCCCACTTTTGGACTTCAACACGCTAATCGAAGTAGGAGCACCCAGGCAGATTTGATATCATGGATCTTACCTATTTTTAGGGTTATGTGGACCCAGTAAGGGGACCTCTAGGGTTTTCTCATTCATTATTACAACAGGATTGTGCTTCCTGCTACGAACTTATCATAACCTCAAATCAACATAACATAATATGAAATTATGAAAATGAAAAAAAATTCACATGATGCATCCATGCATTCTTTATTTACTGGTATTCAAGGTGCCAACACTCATGGCCACACAACTCCTCTCTTTACCATTGTTACAACTATGGTAGAATATTGGAAGGTCCTCCTTCCATACTAGGCAGTCTATTACCTTCCCTATAATGCAAACATGCATCTCCTCATTCCATTCAATCAACATGTTGTTTATGAGAACTTTTGTCCCCAATTATTCATGATTGATCTATGCATTCATGATATATTTTTCATGAATTTATTGCAAGGGATTCAATCATCCTTAACTGCCAGAGGTTCCTCCCTCTGTCATCTAGGTTCTTCTTTCCTAAATCAAACCCTACTTGGGTATCAATGGCATCCAACTACCACTCAAAAACACATGCATATCATGGAGGTAATAAAATATTTCATAAGGGATTCTTACCCAATCCCTTTCAATTCTCATGTCACATGGGCATGAAACCTTTATACATGTTCTAGTTGCCAACACTCCCTTTGATATTACCTTATCAATGATGCTTCAGGGGAACTTATAAAGTCCCTTAAAAAACTTTCAACAACAACATTCTTGTATTTATCCTCTGCTTGATGTTGTCTACCATTGGTAATTGTCTTTCCCAACAACTCCAATCTTTTCTACACATAACATGCATCATCACAATCGCAATTATATTAGTGGTAATGTTAAATAAAATGCATGTAACATAACATTCATATCAATAAAACATTCCCATATATGGTCTAGCATATCCATATTCACTCTATCATGTTGTTCTCAATGTTTTTATGAGTGAAAACACAATTAACATTTTTGTTATATCTACAGTCATACAACTATCAACATTCTCATGCTAGAATCATCCTCCTCTTTTTCGTATCTCTCCCCCCCTTATTCCTTTTCCACTCCTATTTTTATTCCTTCTTCCTCTCCCTTTTCCTCTTTTTCTCCATCGTCCTTTTATTTTCCTTCTCCCTCCCCCCCTCCTACTTTTCCTCTTTCTCTTATCCCTCATCCCCCTCCCCCCTCTTCCTCTTTTTATTCCCCAATATTCTCCTTCTTCTCTTTTTCTCCCCTCCTCCTCTTATTTTTCTTCTCCCTCTCCCTCCTCACCCTCTTCCTTTTCTCTTCCTCTCATTCTCCCCCTCTCCAAAAATTATGGCTAAGGAGTAGTGTTATACATAGTAGATTAAGATTTCATTTTAAAGTGTTGGATTCCCCCTAGTGTTCTTTGTAGACACTTATTTTGTTTTTGTTACAACTCCATAACCCAATGGTCAAGTCACTTGTTTTGAGATTGAGTTCCAATAGTAAAGTGAATAAAATAGTAAGGCCAAGGAATCATGAATACTCATGGCTCATCAATTGAAGGATTTAACACAAGTGATGAAGGTTTTTGTAATGGAGAAGAGAGCATATTAGTCATAAAAGGCACCCCACACATGTATCATTGACCTCCAAGTTAGTCTAGTGCTATTGATGTTGGTTGGTATCATTATTGCACATTGGAAAGATCCCATTCTAAATACCAATGTAGCTACATATTTTATAGGTGTCTAATGAAAAAACAATACTATATATTCTTCTCACTTACTTCATTATTTATTTTCATTCTTACTCATGCAAGGGAAATTGTTATGCACTATGTGAAATTTTGGGTGTTGTGAAGGTGAATGAATTATATACTATTGTGCTACAGTTATGAATGGATTTTGGGTCATAATTGCACATTTGTGGTGGATTGTTTATCACAATAAAGTATTCAACCCTATTTTTTTTATAGAATTTCAATTTTTGTGAATTTATGAGCATTCAAGGAGTAGTTCTTTGTAATGGTAGTTAACTAAATTTCTTGCTTCACCATAGCATTAGTCACCTAGATTTATTGTATACCACTTTCATAAAATCATATTATAACTAGAGAAGATCTCAAGAAACTAAGAGACACAGGTCTGATGCAATATTAATGTGTCTATCAACTAATATGCATAAACATCAATAATATCTAGCTTGAATAATCACTATAGTTAATCCAATACCAGTTAGCTTGGTTATCACTGCGACTCTCCAATATACACCATCTAACATTTAAATTATTTGTCTTCCATGTATATTCTTGTCCTTTCACCAGTAAATTTGCTAGAAGAGGTACCATGGACTATTATAATAATATATGATTGTATTTTGATGTTGTATTTTTTCTTTTTCTTGTACATTATTTCCCCCCACTAGTGATGGAATAAGGACCTCTTAATGTTGGAGTTACTTCACACACACCTAGGATTTCTTTTTCCTAAGGTTTTTCCTTGTTTATTAGTCATAATTAGTCATTATCATGTCTCCTATATTTTAGGGGAGAATATTCCACCTAGAGAATATTCTCTTTTAGTTGACACTTCAGTTTGACTAGTTGAGTTGAGTTTAGATGTTGCATTGGTTTTGTCACCATGCAACATTGGGATCATCACCATGATAATTCGAACTTTCATTGGTATCATCACCAGACTGGCGCATTAGCCTTGATTCCCTGATTTAACTCCTTACTACTCTTTGTTCAATCAGTTAACTGAAGACTAGTTGACTAGTTAACTCAACTAGGTGGCAGTTCACTCTCGT
>SNQJ01S0005440.1:3126-18571 GCA_010110895.2 Picea sitchensis | reverse complement strand
TTGACTAGTTAACTCAACTAGGTGGCAGTTCACTCTCGTAACTTCCTGAGAGACTAGACTAGGTGGCAATTCAATCTCGTTATTGCAGGTGTTTGTCCATATCACTCTAGAACACCACTACGGCACATTGGTTCTCCTCCAGTGCACACTCATTGAGTTATATAGAGTATATCATGTGTAAATTATTCATTATTCATAACGGTTAATGATAATTCTTTCATTCTTTCTCTCTTTCTTCTTCTTTCTCCAATTCTCTCTGAAAATGTGTTTATTATTGTTTATCTAGATATATTTTGTGCAGGTTCAACACATTTACATGGTATCAAAGCCGACGGACTGCTAAGAAAAATCTACACCAAAATTGTTGTAGGTACAAAATATTGAAGACAGCGGAAAGATGGAATTCCAAAAAGAATTCATTCTTACACATTACAACTATTTTGCATGGAAGGAGAAAATATTCATACATATCTAAACCAAAGGGTTGTACAGGTTAACCTTGAATACAGATATAGAACCGACATCAGCCATAGAAAAATCCAAGTACTTAAATCGCATGGATGAGGCGCTCGGAACAATTTGTAGTCTTATTTCTCCCTGTCTCCTTTTTCATATATATTCCTATAAGACTCCCAATGAAGCCTGGAGCACCTTGGAAGGGATATTTGGAAAATAGGATGAGATGAGGGGACACATGCTGGAGGTGGAACTGCTCACATTGGATCCAAAAATCTTTGACAATATCTAATATTTCTTTACAAAATTCAAGGATTTACTGCCGCAACTCAAATCTTGCGGGGTTGATAAATCGAAGGAGGAGAAACAAATGGTTCTCACAATTCTCTCCAACATTGGTCCTAAATTATTTGTATTCGTATCCACATTCCATACTGTCATATTCGCCTCTGGATCCACCTGGAAGATGCATTCTCTTGAGGACTTTATCGAATCCCTGAAACAAGAGAAACCAAGATCATCAACATGGGCACAATCAAAGGCCCAAGGCCGCATGCACTCAATATGAATGATGGTAGCCACAAATATCAAAAATCTAAAGATAAATATAAATGGAAATCTCATGCACATCTGAAGAAGGAAAGGTACACAAAACCCTTCACCGATGCCTCTGGATCCAAAGGGGAAAATGGAAGAAAAGGGGAGAAATGCACATACTGTCACAAAGGATTCCATTTGGAATCTACATGGATGCAAAAACAAATAGATATGATGTCTCAAATACTTCAGAAAAACAACCTTGGAGATCACATCCCTGAGGGTGCAAATAAGAAGAAGCCAGAAGATCTGAATTCCAAGAAAGGAAATTCTAGCCATGCCTTGATTGCAATCAACTCCTCTCTTGATGGTTGGATCGTAGATTCAGG
Organism: Picea sitchensis; assembly: GCA_010110895.2. NCBI lineage: Eukaryota > Viridiplantae > Streptophyta > Pinopsida > Pinales > Pinaceae > Picea > Picea sitchensis. The sequence goes on along the minus strand of SNQJ01S0005440.1, from coordinate 17,189 downwards.
AGCATCAAATCACATGGCTGCATCAGAAGAAGTATATTATTCTTTGGATGCATGCAAAGGTCCTCCTATTCTGATGGGGGACAACTCTTCTGTCAAAGTCACCAGCAAAGAAAGGATTGAACTCACCAATGGAAGCTTCAAGAATGTGCTTCACGCTCCCAAACTTTCTGTCAACCTTCTCTTTGTGTATCAGATGACTAATTCTAGCACCAAAAAGAAATTCATATTCACACAAAATTTTGTGGACATATACGACATGAAAAACAACTCTAGGGTTGCTACCAGTGAGGTAAATCATTAGTCTAGATTGTATACTTTTTTCTGAATTCATTGAACCCGATTATGCTTTACTGCTTACTCATGTTGATGAAAGTAGTAGGATATGGAATTAAAGGTTTGGACATTTGAATTTAATATACATGCAACATCCTAGCAAGAACAGATTAGTTGATGGTCTACCGGACATCCATTTCTCCAAGGGAGTATGTGAGGGATGTGTTCTCGGAAAACACCCTCAAGAAAAATTCAACAAAGGAAAGTCTCATAGAGCTTCTGCAGCTTTAGATCTAATCCACAGTGACCTTATGGGTCCTTTTCTGCATCCATCCATTAACAAAGAGGGGTTTTTTCTCATTTTTGTTGATGATTTATCACGTTTTACTTGGATCTACTTTCTTAGGCAAAAATATGAGGTCTTTCAACACCTCAAAGATTTCAAAGCCCTAGTTGAGATACAGTCTGGAAAGAAGATCAAATTCCTACGAATTGATAACAAGGGCGAGTATGTGAATAATGAGATCCATAATCTTTTCCATGAGGCAAGGATTCAGTTGCAACACACAGTTCCCTATACTCCACAACAAAACAGAGTTACTGAGTGAAAAAACAGATCTCTAAAGGAGATGGCATCTTGCATGTTGCATGCAAAGTCACTACCACAGAGACTATGGGCCGAAGCACTTAATTATGCAACATACATCCAAAACAGATCTCCCTATAGATATGTCAAAGATAAGACCCCCTATGAGGCTTGGAGCAGCCTCAAACCGAAAGTGACCCACATTCTCATTTTCAGTTCACGTGCATGGGCCCAGATTCTCTCTGAAAAGAGGAAGGCACTTGATCCATAGAGCACTGAGTGCATTTTTGTTGGATATCTCGATGGTGTGAAGGGATATAGGCTTATTGATCTTTCCTCAGACTGACTCATCATTGAGCGAAGTGTCCAATTCAAGGAAAGTGTCTCGCATGCACCTCAGTAGCCGCATGAAGACACCTTCATTCTTCCACTTGTCTGAGATGATGAGCATGCACATGTTGAATATTCTTCAGATGAGAGTTCTGATTCAGAGGACTCAGATGATTTAGAGTCAGAGTTAGTACAGTTAGATGTAGATTCATAGAATCCCGATGCAGTTGCAAAGCCAGAGCAGAGGCCCAAGTGGGCATAGACTACTCTTCAGGCTGCAAGGGATCTCGTTGGTGATCCAGCCGATACTAGGAGGACTCAATATGATTTAGAGGAGCCTCATGTTTCACTCACTACCATTGAACCATTTCCCTCCAGGCATCTTTTCTTGGTTCAGTCTTTAGATCCAAAGTCTTATGGCAAGGTTGCTGGAAATCCCTTTTGGGAATCTGCCATGTAGGAGGAGTACAACTCCCTCCTCAAGAACCAGACTTGGGATCTAGTTCCCCTTCCTTCTTGGAGGAAACTTGTCAGATGCAGATGGGTCTACAGGACCAAGAGCACAGCGGATGGACATATTAGCAGATACAAATCCAGGCTTGTTGCCAAAGGCTTTCAGCAGGTTCATGGTATTTACTATGATGAGACCTTCACTCCAGTAGCAAAGATATATTCCATATGATTGTCACTTGCCATTACGAAAGCCAAAGGATGGGAAGTCCATCAGATGGACGTGAAGAATGCATTTATTCAAGGTGATATCTCTGAGGAGATATACATGGAGTATCCCTAGGGATTTATGCAGGACTCATCTTTGGTCTGTTGACTGAAGAAGTCCCTTTATGGCCTCAAGCAGGCTCCGAGGGCATGGTATGAGAATATGGACTCCAACCTATTGTCACGTAACTTTTTACGTTGTAAATCAAACCCCAATGTCTACATGCTCAGGATGACTGATTCACTTCTACTTTTAGCTATGTACGTTGATGATTTGTTGATCACTGGTTGCTCGACTTTAGCGATTGCTGCAGTTAAGAGGATTATACACGACAGGTTTTTTATGACAGGCATGGGTCTGCTACAATTCTTCCTTAGACTTGAGATCAATCAAGATGCATCAGGCATCAAACTGTCTTAGGCCAAGTATGCACGAGATCTCCTTGAGAGATTTCACATGTTAGACTGCAAGTCTACTCTAACTCCTTTCCTATCAGGAGTCAAACTTGAGGATGGTGGGGAGACTCCATTGGTTGACAACACACTGTAAAGAAAACTAGTGGGTAGCTTGTTGTATCTCACACACTCCAGACCATACCTCTCCTATGTAGTTGGTGCAGTTTCCAGGTTCATGCAGGAGCTGCATGAGCTACATTGGAAGGCTGCAAAGTGTATCCTTCGATACATACAGGGAACCATCACCTTTGGGATTCATGTTGGCACAGGAGAAGAACCAGGGTTCAATGCTACAACAACGCACCAACAAAGCCCTAACTACCATCCCTTTCGGAAACACCTGTGAAGCAGATGAAATCTCACCTGAGGTAGAGGTAGGGGTGGTTGCAGGACTCAAGTGTCTTCAACCTTAGCTGGGACATAGATCTGTGATTGTACTACTTAATAAAGCACTTAGCACCATTTGTTCCTCAATATACAGTCAATAACCACTTCGCTTATAAGACATAACTTCGTAGCATTAGCACTGATCTAATATATTTAAGCACTTATCATAAGTAAATATGTCATATCTGGTAGATCAAGAATTGAGCATATCCATGTATATCAGATTTATCATTCTACCTATCATTAACACTAAGCATAAGCAAATCTATCTAAATAGATCAGAGCACTTAGCATATAACATGTGAACACATCAAGACAAAGAACAAAGTACATAACACAGTGTTTACGTGGTTCACCCCCACCCTGGGGCTACATCCACCAACTCTTCTTCTTTATTGTCTTCAGTCAATCGGTTACAAGAACAAAGCCATCAAAACCCTTACTCTTCATAGGACAAAATATCTGTGTAGCTCGCTAGCTCATTCTTCCTTGTGTTACAACACCGAGCTCTCCACAATCCACTACAAGGATCTGCACTTAGCTCTGTAAATCTCTTACATTCATGCACAAAGTACTTTCAGACTCTACTCACACTTAGCATGCATTCACATCACATATATGCACTATTCTCTTCAACTACTACCAAATTACATTGCCCATCCTTCTATTTATACATACAAAATGGGCCTAAACATGGGTAAACCCATGGGTCGACATCCCATTCCCGTTACATATTCCAAAAAACCCAAAAAGGGGCCCAAAAGGGGGTCGAGATCCCGTGATCTCCGCTTCTTCTTGTGCTCCTCCTTCGATAGGCTGTTGAAGTTCCAAAATAGGTCAACATGACCAAGAAATTCCCAAAACTTGGTCAAGGACCAACAGGCCCCCAACACTCACTTGTGACTTGTCCCGAGTCACTCTGATCTGATCATTTTGGCTTCAAATTCCTCAAGCTTGACCCGAGCTGCTTCGACTTGCTTCTTTGTTGTGGCCTCTTGTTTGGTGAACTCCTGGATCACTGTGTCATTCACTGGCCCTTCTAGGCATTGTTCTGCTATGATGACAAGTTGTTCTAGCTCTTCTCTTTGGTTCTCCACCTCTGTAAACAACTGGCATGCCTTATCTTGCACAGGTTGAAGTTGTTGAGTGACTTCCATCACTTTTCTTTGAAGCATATGGATCTGCTGTTGAGTTGTGTGTTGTTCATGAGACCTCTTCATTCTGTCTATAGTTGACAGGGCCTTCAGCTATGCCTGTAGTGTATCTACGTGTTGCTTTGCTTCCTGGAGCTGCGACTCCAGCGCCTATAATTCTGGGTTCTTAGTGAGGTTCTCGTATTTCTAGGTGCTTCGGTTACTCAGTTGCTTGCACTCCAAGGCAAGATCTTTTAATTTTTTGACTGCACTATGGGCAGTTGCTTCTCGTTGGTCCCTTACATCTTGAGGGGTCTCGGGCACAATGCAGAGCTCCAAGTCTGCTATGCGTTGCTGGAGTTGTTGGATTACTTCTTCGATTTGCACCACCTGCTGGGGAACTCTCTCTTCGACCTTTACTTTGATGACTATCACAGAGTGAAGTGCTCTGTGAACCATTTCCTTAACTTTGAGTTTCTCGGTGAGAAAATGTTCCTTACTTTGCTATAACTGTACTTTTTCTTCATCCCACTTTGCTTGCAGAGCCATCTTTTCCCATTCTGCAGCACTGTGTTTCTCCTCTAGGTATTTATGTACTTGCGCTAAAGCCTAGGTGGCTTGTGCTGTCTCTTCCTGATCTCTTCGAAGGAGAGATTCGACTGTATCAACAATGCGGTGTAGTTGTGCTGGCTCATCACCTAGTTCTGATGTTCCTACCAACAAAGGCACAATGGAAACTATGTGGTTGGACTGTATGGCCTGCTACACCCCTTGGAGCTCGTCCTTAATCCGACTGAACACCTCCTCCTTCTTAGCTTCCTGCTTCTCTTCTATTTCTAGCGAAGCATCGTTCAGTGTTGCGATGATGAAGTCGAAGTCGTCTGAGGTGAGGGTGGTCTCAAATTTGGTCCTAGTTGCTTTCGATTTATTCCTTGAAGAAGGTTTCAGAGGGGAAACCTTCCTTTTCTTTGAGGGGTCCTCCTTGTCTCTAGGCGGTGTAACTTTTCCTTTCTTCGGTTCAAATTCTAAGCCATCTATTTCTCATCCATCTCCTCCTTGCTCTGTTGAGATGGAAGCGGTCCTCACGGATGCACTATCTAAATCATGGACCTCTTCGGTCTTCTTTGTCTTTCTAGGTCCAGGTATATCCATCGCAGTTTCTGGACTGTCAACATCGCACATCTCCACAGGGTTCACTGGAACAAGGAGGTCCGCCGACCATTCCTTGGTAATATCTTCCAAGTCATCCTCCATCAACTTGTAGTACGAATGCAGTTGTTGTTTATGCTCATCAACGCACTGTGATATAGATGAAATGGTAGTCTGCGTTGAATTTCATCAAGGGACTGAACCTATGGAGAGTGTTCGGGGTTATACGAGGCGCAAACTGGATGGTTACCTTCAATTGGTTGTAATAAGTGTGGAAGATGGCATTTGATTTCCATTGCTTGTTCATGTCGTTCGAGTACCATAGTGTACTAAACTTCGCGGCCATAGGTTCAAATGGCTCGATGTCTTGGAAGGTCGCACCTTCCGGCATCTCCCATGCGATGAAAGAGATCAGGATGAGAAGCCATTTGAAGTGGAACTCATATCCTTGATCTTGCGCTTCCCTGCAGTCCAATTCCAGCTGGTTTACAAGGTACTTCGCCCAATTCATTTGTAGGCCCTCTGCGCACTTTCCTGCGAGGTCGACTACAAATCCAGTCACTTGGGTGGGTCGGTTCTTGCAAACCAACTTTCCTGCGATCAATTGACAGGCTAGGCACATTGCACCGCTCTAGATAGAGGCTACCTTGTAGCCTCGCGTTCCCTTCTCAACATCCCCGTAGGTGTCTTTTATCTTCTGCGCAAGAGCACGATCCATGGTTTTCCCAGGATAGAAATCATGTGGGTCAGAGCCTTGCATGCTCAGCCCTGTGATCCAATTAATCAACATTGGATCCACTGTGATATGGTGATTCAACCATAAATATCCTCCATGGTAGTAGGAAAACAGTAGCTTGACACATGCGTTCACTTCTTGGTGCCTTCCGAAGTGTGGGATCTTCATAACGTTGATGAGGGTGGACTATGCGAGGTTCATGGTCCATGACTGGGGTATTATCTTCGAGTTCTTTCCCTTGGTTCTAGTCAAATACTTGTGCGGGGAGAGTATGTCGTACACCTTCCTATCACCGAGGTTGAAGTCGCTAAACTTCAATGTTGTGATCTTATCTTGGTATGCGCGCACTACACATATCCCCTCCGGGAGGTATGCAGTGACCAATTCATATTCAAATTCTCTGGGCACACTGTCTCAGTTTATTGCACCACTTAGAGGTGGTAGATAGGAAGGTAGAATGATCGGAATTAGCTTAGCATTCGCTAAGTCATCCTTGTGCTTAGTTCGCCTTTCACGGGATAGTCCAGCTCCAGGAGCAGTGGATGGGGACACTTGCACTGTTTTTGTGGATGAAGCCTGGATACCTTCAGACATCGACATGGATTTCTCAGTCATCAAGTCGATAAAAAATTCCTCAGCAGCAACGCTCAATGCTTCCGATATACGCACTCGGGGTGAACAATTCACGGGTTTGGGGAACAACTTAGACACCATATTGGATAGAGATAGAGAGCACAATGATCATTGTATAAACTTATCTTAGTCTATGGGCTCGAATTCTCAATTAGAAAAAAGTATGCTCGGTGCATGGCGCGACGTGATAAATAGGTAACTTGACAACGGTGTGCTTACAACGGGTATGAGCCTCCATTAACTCATGTTTGATCCATTATGGCGTTGACAAACCTTTATTGTTTTTCTTCCTGTTCGAAGCGGGATTCGAACAGATATATCGGCCCCAACGACTATATTGCTTCATCATGGTGAAGTGCCATGTGTCGTTGTTCTGATATCCCAACGAAGCTCCAATTTTACAATTTTTCTTTCTACGAGGTCTCCTCCAGAACCTCCTGCAACATTTCAGTCTTAGCCCTCTTATTTATTAATTGTTGAGCCTTTTTCCCAGTGAGCTTCGTCTCGATAGTTCTTTTTCCATTCTGATTCCTGTCTTCTATGGTCTTAGTCACTTTGCGCTTTTGAGATTCTTCCCTAGGATTCCTAGATAAGACTTGTTCTTTGTCGGGGATAGGTAATTCAATATTCTGTGGATTCTCTAGACTTCTCTTAACTTTGACAGCTGGGTTACTATCATTAAACATCTTCGATTTGTTCTCTTGTTCTTCAATCAATTGTGTGATCTTTCTGGTCATGAAAATTTTTAACTCTTGCTTCTTTTGTTCCAAAACTTCTTCTTCTTTTCATCTGGCTTGGTCTCTATCAATCCAAGGTTTTCCTATTAACATGGTAAATGGGGCACGGTTCTCAATAAATTGAATAATCTCAAAATCTTCTTCTGTCGAAGTTCCATTGACAGTCATAGGTATCTGAGGGAGCCTCCCACACAGGTTTACCAGTTTTCCTCTGAATAATCCTATTCCTCCTAGTGAAGGGATCATAGAAGGCCTTCCTATAACTTCCCAAGTTCTTTCTTTCATGATATTCACTTGTGTTTCCTCATCTAGAACACATTCAATGTCGAAGTCCCCTATTATTTCTTCAATGCATTCTTTTTCTTTAAATATCTCTGATAACCTGACATGTCGGTGAACATTCAGGGTTTCGTTTATTTGCAACAATACTTTCTCTAATTCTTTCTGGGGTTTTTCTATAGCCTTAGTTTCTGGATATGTCTTAGGGTTTTCTTGTCTTATGTTCATACTTTCAAGCTTAGTAATCATTCTAGGGCAATTCAACACTTCATGGTCTAGAGCTTTGCAACAAAGACAATTAGGCCTTCCACCAAGGCATTCCTTAGCAAGATGTCTCGGTCTTCGGCAACTGTAACAGAGGGTTAATCCTCTCTTTCTTTTAAATGATCCTTGACCTCCTCTTTAATGCGCACTAGGATCATAGGAGCTAACCTGCAATAAATTCTTTCTAGGATCCTACATCCATTTGTTAGTCCAAACATTCTTTCTATGCATTGGTATAAGATATGTTTCACTAGTCTTATCAGATCTATTCATATGAAACATTCTTTCATCTATTAGTTCCCTAGTTTTCAGGCTAGGACAGATCCTATCAATCATACCTAGATCCATGCTCTAGAAACAAAAATTTCTACTTATCTTACTTCTACAGAGCACAAAGCCTCCAGATCTAAATTTCTTAACTATTCTTACCTTTATCAGAGAATAGAGCTTGCAGATATTACCTCTTTTAATCATACGTTCTTACTTTTACCTTTCTTGGAGCACAGAGCTTTCAGATCTTACTTCTTTTCTTCAGATCGGGCTTCTTTCGTTCATATCTGACCTTCTTTCTTTAGCATAGAACTTTATAAGTCAAGTAGAATACTGCATGTTAGGGAACAGATCTACGCACAGAGCTTTCACATTTTTAGGATGAGTCTTTGCACAGAGCTTCTTCTTTCTCAGTTCCCAACAATCACAGTTTCATGTCCCGGCAATGGAACCATTTGTTGGCACAGGGGCAGACCCAGGGTTCAACGCTACAAAAACACACCAATAAATCCCTAACTACCGACCCTTTCGACAACACCTGAGAAGCAGATGAAGTCTCACCTGAGGTAGAGGCAGGGGTGGTTGCAGGACTCAAGTGTCTTCAACCTTAGCTGGGACATAGATCTGTGATTGTACTACTTAATAAAGCACTTAGCACCGCCAGTTCCTCAGTATACAATCAATAACCACTTTGCTTATAAGACAAAACTTCGTAGCATTAACACTAATCTGATGTATTTAAGTACTTATCATAAGTAAATAGGTCAGATCTGGTAGATGAAGCACTAAGCATATCCCTGTATATTAGATCTATCATTCTACCTATCATTAGCACTAAGCATAAGTAAATCTATCTAAATAGATTAGAGCACTTAGCATATAACATGTGAACACATCAAGACAAAGAAAAAAGTACATAACATAGTGTTTACGTGGTTCACCCCCACCCTGGGACTACGTCCACCAACTCTTATTCTTTATTATCTTCAGTCAATCGGTTACAAGCACAAAGCCATCAAAACCCTTACTCCGCACAAGACAAAATATCTGCACAGCTCGCTAGATCCTTCTTCCTTGCACTACAACACTGAGCTCTCCACAATTCGCTACAAGGATATGCACTTAGCTCTGCAAATATATTACAGTCATGCACAAAGAACTTTCAGACTCTACTCGCACTTAGCATGCATTCACATCACATAGATGCACTATTCTCTTCAAATACTACCAACTTACATTGCCTATCCTTCTATTTATATATACAAAATGGGCCTAAACATGGGTAAACCCATGGGCCGACATCCCATTCCCATTACATATTCCCAAAAACCCAAAAAGGGGCCCAAAAGGGGGTCGAGATCCCATGATATTCACTTCATCTTGCGCTCCTCCTTCGATAGGCTGTTGAAGTTCCAAAATAGGTCAACATAACCAAGAAATTCCCAAAACTTGGCCAAGGACCAACAATTCATTATGCAACAGAATCTACATTAGATCTCATCGAGTTTACTGATTCTAATTGGGTTGGCGATAGCACCGATTGTAAGTCAACATCTGGTTACTCACTCAGTCTTGGTTCTAGGCCTATCTGTTGGTCGAGCAAGAAGCATGCTTCCATTGCTCTATCTTCAGTTGAGGCAGAGTATAGAGGGGTAGTTAACATAACCATTCAAGCTATGTGGCTACAACATTTTCTCACTGAGTTTGGAATTCAATTTCATCGTCTGATCGTCATCTGGTGTGACAGCCAGAGAACTCTGAAGTTCTACAGAGATCCAATTCAAAGGCAGCAGACGAAGCACATCGAGATTCACATGCACTACATCCGAGACTTAGTTCATGAGGGGATCATCAACTTACAGTTATGTCCTTCAACAAAACATACAACAGACATCTTCACCAAGATCTTCACTGAGCAGAAGTTCCATTCTTTGCAAAGTTGTCTTGGAGTGGAGGACACAGTTGCTTAGCAATTGTAGTTCTTCTTCTTACATACATTGTACCTTGAGGGGGGGGTTTCCCCATGAGGTTTTCCCTCTTTCCTCACTTTATTTCAGTTTATCTTTTGTATTTGGGTACCTAACATGGCCTCGTTTCTGGGACCCATTCTTTATTTTCNATATTCCACCTGGAGAATATTCTCTTTCAGTTGACACTTCGGTTTGACTAGTTGAGTTGAGTTTAGATGCTGCATTGGTTTTGTCACCATGCAAATTCAAACTTGTCTTGGTATCATCAACAGACTGGTGCATTAGCCTTGATTCCCTGAGTTAACTCCTCACTACTCTCTGTTCAGTCAGTTAACTGAAGACTAGTTGACTAGTTAACTCAACTAGGTGACAATTCACTCCCATAACTGCCTGAGAGACTAGACTAGGTGGTAGTTCACTCCCGTAACTGCAAGTGTGTGTCCAGATCACTCTAGACCACCACTATGGTGCATTGGTTCTCCTCCAATGCACACTCATTGAGTTATACATAGTATATCATGTGTAAATTATTCATTACTCATAACGGTTAATGATAATTCTTTCATTCTTTCTCTCCTTCTTCTTCTTTCTCCAATTTTCTCTGCAAATGTGTGTATTATTGTTTATCTAGATCTATTTTGTGAAGGTTCAACACATTTACACTTAATGGATACAAAACAATCTCATGGATTATTGGTCATATATGAATTCATTATAGGGATCTTAATGAATTCAATCAGAGGCAAAATAATTAGACACATCAATATCATTCTCAACAATAATCAAATTAGTTGAAGAAGAAGAAGAAGGCTTATCTTTTTCATTAGCAAGCTTGCTAGTTTTCTATGTTGAAGAAGAGACATGAGGAGGTGAATCAATAGCTACATTGATGTAATAATACATGGGTATACTTTCATTCTTCATTATGAATTTAGTGTAAATATCAACTGTTGGAGGGTAGCCATACATTGGGGATGAGAATCCCTGTCATGGTTTCAAGAACTAAGATTGTTGTAACATTGGACAATAAGAATAAGAAGCAACAATTTAGGGATCACAAAATTAGGTGTTGATCTATAGCTTGAATGATGATTGTTTTTATTATTCATTGTAATATATTATCTTTAACTTTTAAGAGAAGAGATTGACATGCTCACCTACTTTATGTTGACAACATCAATTTTACAATAAATAAAATGAACTTTCAAACATTCTCAAATATTAATTGGTGGGTAAAGTATGTCCTTATGGAGGAAGTGATGTTAAGGAGGAAGGAAGTCCTTAAAGAGGAAGTGATGTTAAGGAGGAAGGAAGTCCTTAAGGAGGAAGTGATGTTAATGAGGAAGGAAGTCCTTAAGGAGGAAGTGGTGTTAAGGAGGAAGGAAGTCCTTAAGGAGTAAGGTTATAGTGTTTTGGGTTTCTTATAGATCAATCCACACTCATTGAGTTTGATTTAGTAGAGATAGTAAAATTTTATATTAATGTTAATCTTTATCCCACTATCACTCTCAAGACATGTTTATGATAGCCATTAAGTACATAGTGCATAATAGGATCTTGTCGGCAAACAATCAAATTTAATCTGACCTTGTTTGACTTGTTTTAGGATCGCAATATTTTGACATTTGGGGAGGAAATTCTTGACTTATTTTTGAGTTTTAAAACTCTCCCATATCGAAAAAATACATGTTTAGGATTATCATGTTAGATTTAATCAAAATAAGCACAACGTGCAATATTTTCAATATTGACCCTTTTCAATGATCCTTAAGAGGGCTCCCATGAGATGGGTCTTGTATAAAATATGTGATTTTTTACAAAATATATTGGCTATACCCCATACCATTTAGTTCTTGAAACAATATTTCCAACAAGATCTCATTTTCCCACTTTTGAGTTTGTATGCCCAATCTATGAAAGGACAAGTGTCTCATGGGAGGATAAATTCCATAATTGTGAATTCAATGATGATATGTTAATCAGACCCATAGAGAAAATATATCCTAGTGACAATGTATGGATATTAGAACCTTTTAAATGGTATATTATATTCTTATTTTCGAGCCCAAGTTGTTTAGAATGAAATTTCACATGATCAACGCTAGTTTCGGGGAAACAATTTGGTAGAAGAGGTTAATGGTTTAAAAAGTTCCATTGATGGGAATTGGAATAGATCATTACAGTTTAAATACTATATATTACCTCTTCACATTTCCAACAACATATCATTTACCCCATTCCGATATCAAATGACTCACTTAGAGCTATCACAAGTCTCCAAACTAGTTTTGAGGATGTGGCCTAGATAACTCGCGTGTATGATTTTGTAGGTAGTTGAATTAGTATTTTTTTATTGGAATTAATCAAAGTAATCATTGATCCATTTTCAATGATACTTCATTGAACTCGTTTTGACATCGTATGACTAAATGAAAACCTTCGCAAAATCAAGTCACTTGTAGGCCCCACTAGAAAACAAGCCTTTCAAAACCCAATGGCCATAACCCATGAAAACCATGTGTGTATCCCACCTCCATCCACATGCACTATAACCATTTACTCCCTCTTTCATGCACACTTTGTTTGTTTCCCATACCTCTACGTGCATGTACATCCTCACCCGCTGTATGCATGATTCATGCATGTACTTTTCCACTGGGATACATGATGTTATGATGATGTCGTATGATACTATAATGATTCTCTATGATTCTATAATTTATATTGACATTGACTAATGAAACACTGTAACCAAGTGGTATTCTCTTAGCATTGAAAACAACAAAACTAATGCGCCATTGGATTGACATGAATACGACATATGCTCCATACTTGTGTCATGACAGTCAATGCATGAATGATGCAAAATGACAAAAAATTGAAAAAACTAGACTATGCAAAATAAAGTTTTGCATTGCTATGCTTGTGCATTTTTAATATGAAGTGAACAAAGGGTCCCCCTGATTTTATTTTTACATGAGGGTTTGGAAAAAAATTCTTAGAGATGAAAGGTATTTGTGGAGGCACCTAGTAAGAGAAGGTTGGGGAGATTTTTGTGGCTTCACTAGATCAAGGGAAAAAAAAATATTCATTTGTTCCATTTGACCCTTATGTTTTTTTAAATTGACATATTTAAAATAAAGTGGAATTTGTGTTTTGGAAATGAGAGATAGGATTTGGGTTTTGAATGGGAGATATGATTTGGGTTTTTGAGATGAAATTTAAAAATAACAAAAAACAAAAAACAAAGTACAAAGTAGGTTTAGGGTCCTCTCTTCTCCTCCATCTTATCCTTCTTATTTTGGTATACCTTTCTTTCTCTCTCGCTCTTCCATTGATCGTTTTCTCTACCTCTTACTCTCCTCTCCCCATTCCCATATTCCACTTACACTACTATTTATCTTCCCCCATCCTCTCCCTCTTCCTCTTTTTCTTCCCACCTCCTCTCCATCTCCCTCTTTTTCACCCCTCTTATTCTTCTTGTCCCTCTCCAACCTCCCCATCTTCATTTTCCCATTACTCTCATTCCTCACCCCCTCGTCTCTCTTCCTTTTTTCTTGTTCCCTCATCTTTTTCCTATACCCCCCACTCTTCATTTTCCACTCCTATTTTTTCTATCCCCCCCACTCTTCATTTTCCACTCCTCTTTCTCTACCCCCTTCTTTTTCTCCTTCTCCCTCCTTCCCCCTCTTTCTCTTTTTCTTCCCCACTCCTCTCCTTCTTCTCTTTTTCTTCTCCCTCTCCCTCCCCCCCTTCTTCCTTTTCTTTTCCTCTCCTACTCTCTCTCCTAAAATTATGGTTGAGTAGTGTTATAAATAATAGATTAAGATTTCATTTTAAAAGGGTTGGATTTCCCTCAGCCTGCTTTGTAGACACTTATTTTGTTTTTGTTACATCTCCATAACCCAATGGACAAGGCACTTTTTTGATATTGAGTTCCAATAGTAAAGTGAATAAAAGAGTAAGGCCAAAGAATCATGAATACTCATGACCCATTAGACAATGGGTTTAACATAACTAATGAAGGTTTCGTAATGGAAGAGGAACCATATCAGTATTAAAGCTACTGATCTGAAAATAGAAGGCTGACTTGTTATGCTATGCAAGCACCCCTACTTCATTAAAATAAACTTTACAGGACCT
>SNQJ01S0005439.1:132117-165507 GCA_010110895.2 Picea sitchensis | reverse complement strand
CTCATATGTATGATAATGTAAATAATGTAACTATTACTTATCATATAAAGAAAAAGAGGTTTTTACCCTGTATGGGTTTCCTCGGGAAATATGTCTCTGTGTTTCTCATATATGTGTGATTGATGCTAAATGTGCCATTGTTTATTTCCCTGCCTTAATGTGATCATCATTCATTGTTTCTGCAAATAGTTTAAAAGAAGCATAATTGTTTAAGCACGATAACAACTGATTCATCCCCCCCCCCTCTCAGTTGTCCAACATAGTTTACCTTTTTTGTTGTCCATGCCTCCTATGGAATTCCACCATCCAAGGAGCTTGAAGGCCCTTTGTTTATTAAGTAAACACCAATATCTATAGCATCTGCCCAGAATTGTAAGGGAAACCCAACTTGCAATCTCATTCTCCTTGCACGTTCCATGATTATCTTGTTAATCCTTTCTGACACACCATTTTCTTGTGATGTTCCTAGAACTGTATTCTCTCTATGAATCCCATGGTATGAAAAGTAATCATAAAATCCTTGTTGCAGTATTCACCTCCATTGTATGATCTGAGACACTTCAACCTTTTTCCTGTCTCATTCTCAACCAAAGCTTTCCATTTCTTAAAAGTGTCAAAAACATCATATTTTTTTTGAATGCAATAAACCCAAGTTTTTCTAGTTGCATCATCAATAAAAGTAAGATAATAATGAGAGCCACCAAGAGATGATACTTGAGTTGGTCCCATACATATGTATGCACAAGATCTAACTTTTCACTCTTCTTTTCCTTTCCAACCCTGAGAAATCTTACTCTCTTCCATTTTCCATAAACATAGTGTTCACAGAAATCCAAATCAATTTGTTTAATATCTGGAAACAATTTCCTTTTGTGAGGTATTTGCATCCCCTTCTCACTCATGTGTCCAAGCCTATGATGCCACGTTGTTGTATCCACACATGTGGAAGCTAAAGAGATTGAAGAGTTAGTATTTCTAGTACATAAATACAATGTACCTACCTTCTCTCCTTTTTCCATTACCAATGATCCGTTAGTGACCTTCCACACCTTATCTATAAATGTAGATATACAACCTTCACTTGCCAACTGTCCTATTCAAATTAGATTTCTTCTCAGATATGGTATATGTATCACCTCTTTCAGCAACCATTGGCTTCCATTCTTTTTCTTTATTTGTACATTACCCATTCCAACAATTTGACATGGTTCATCATCACCCAAATAAACCTGTCCAAAATCACCTTGAACATAATATTGGAAATATTTCCTATGGGGTGTGGCATGAAATGAATCCCCTGAATCTACTACCCAAGATTCAATAATATTATCTAAAGAAAGAATCGAAACATCTTGTAAAACATCACTTGTTACATTTTCTTCCTGATTTTTCTCCTACTGTCCATCTCTTTATTTCTTTGGAGCTCTGCATTTTTTCTTCAGATGTCCTTTCTTTCCACAATTCTAGCACTCTATATTTTCTAGTTTGGATTTGGATCTTCCCTTCCTATACTTCCCGCGGTTCCCTAAGATATTTCCTCTATCCTTTTGTCTTCCCATTTTCTCCATGGTCAACACATTACCTGATGTCTCACCTGTGCTTTTCCGTCGCATTTCCTCTCTAATGATAACACCAACAACATCATCAAGTTTCAGAGTGTTTGAACCAGAGATAAAGTTACTTACAGACATGACCAAGCCATTCCAGCTTTCTAGCAATGAGCACAAGATTAGAACAACCCTAACCTCATCATCAAAGTCCACTTTTACAGAACTTAGTTGATTAGTAACCATATTAAATTCATTTAAATGGTCGGAAACAGACCCACTTTCTGACATCTTCATATTAAATAATCACTTCATTAGAAATACTTTATTCGATGTTGAGGGTTTTCATATAGTTTATCCAATTCCTTCATCATATCTGTTGGGCTCGAGATATGATCAATTTTATGACAGTTATTAGACACTTTTTTCTGAATGTACATATGTGTTTTTCATGTTTTAGAGAAGCTTTTTGAAGAATTTTGTGCTAAAACGGTATGATCTACACTAGGTATGTATGATTCATGTTTGATGTCAATATTGAGTATAATTCGTCATGTTTTATGTTACCAAGGATCTAATTCACGTTTTTTGGTGTTACATGGAAAAAGTGCATCACGTTTCTTCTTCCAGCACTCAGTCTGGCACTCCTTCCAATATTTGATCCGTCCAACACTTTGTCCAGCACTGCGTCTTGCACAAAAACGATGGGCGATTTGGCGGTTATGGTATTGGCATCCCGTGTTGGGCGAATCAGGAACATGGGTTTTTCTCGTGCTTTCCCCCTCCAACTACTGAACCCTTGACAACTTAGTTTAAGTTGTTAAGCAGGGCGATTATTGGCTCACTCTATTTCGACAGTTAGGGCACCATTAATGTAATTTGTCGAATTTAGAAGTGGTTCGACCCTCATGTGGTCGACCACTTGGTCTGTAAATACTATAAATACCACTATGGTGGTCAGATAGAATTTAAACAGTAGAAGAACCAGTGTGATAGGGACAAACACGTTTTTACTCTCTTTTTCCATTTTGCATTGCCAGATTATATAAAAAACTGTGTTTTTGAGTTTTCATGGTGAAATCGAATTGTTGAGTTCGTGGTGTGATTTTAGGAAGTGACCACGACTTGTTGGGGGGCCCACCAACAGTCTGGTAACTGTTCTTTAGGTTATTTATGCATTTCATAGCTTAGTTGTCTCTTTCATTTCCTGTACATGCATTATTATTTTGTTAATTAATTTGTTTTTGTAGTTTAATTGTCTTAACTCTCTTTTGCAGGTTAGTATGAAGACTTGTGTTAGTATGTGTTAATCTTGTAGTTAAGAACGAATTTGCAAATTCCTATACTAACCCCGTGTACAATTAGATGTTAGATTGTATCTTATTTATGTTGTTAGAATTAAATTTAAAATAGAGTTTTAAATAGAGTAGAACAAATTTTTAATTTGAGTTTTCTTTAACAAGGATTTGATGGATGGATAGGATTAATGTCAGTTTTTAATTATAGATTGTTTATTTCATTTTTATGTAGATCTTGCTTACTTAGTTGTTGGCTAATGTATTTGGTAGTTTACTTTTTAATGTCATGTTTTAATTTATGTTAAGCATTTTTCTTATTGTAGTTTGAATTGTTAGAATAGATATAGCATAGTTTCATTTTATGTAATTTCTTTCTTAGAATTAGATTGCAATTATATTTCTTAGTTAATGGTTGAGTTTAATTATGAAGTTTTTTTACATAGCATAGAAGTACAATTATGATCTCGTTATATTGTTGATGGTTAATAATTCATGAACATGCAGGGTAATTAACATTGTTTCCGTAATGGCTAAATTATCATTGGATTGTTTAATCCATACCTTTCACTTTTCTATTGAGATCAGTTTAGAGCTTATACCGCTTGAATTATCCTTTTTTGTCAAGTTCCATCGAGATATCATATGACACCGGAGACATTCACACAACCACCAACACTATATTTGAGTTTTCATAGGTTAAAACATAGTTTCTTTCTTTCGTAGATCAAAAGATAGTTTCTCGCTTTTGTAGATCAGAAGATATAGTTTCTTGCTTTAATAGATCATAATATAGTTCTATTGTTGTTGTAGGATAGATAGTCTTTTGCTTTGAAAGGTTAGAGAGCAGTTTGCTTATCATAGATTAAAGGTTAGTTGTTAGTCCTTCTTGCTTTCAATTAAATAGATTTTCTTTTATGAATTAGAAATAGTTTTGAAGTTTGAATTAAGAATATAGTCCACTTGCCTCTTAGGCTAGATAGTTGTTCAATGAGAAGTCTTAATTAGATTACTTGCAGTAGAAGTTATTATAGAGTAGTTAGTTGTTTATTTTCTTTAATACGTTAGCTAGTTGTTTTGCTTACTTGTTTACTTGCTTTAATAGGTTAGCTAGTTGTTTCGTTTACTTGTTTACTTGCTTTAATAAAATAATTGTTGGCTTGTTTATTTAGTTGCTTTCATAGGGTAGTTTCTCATTGAATTTTGGTTGGCAAGTTAAAGTAGTTTTCTTTTGTTATTTGCTTATTGTTATGCTTAATAGTTTCTTTTGCTTATTGTTATGAACTAGTTTTCTTTACATAGGGTTTTACTTGCTTTCTTAGAACTATCTATAGAGGCTTGATCCAAAAGTACTTAGGTTACATAGTTTAAAGTTTCTTAGTAGGGTTTTATCATTAGATATCTTTGCTTGAATAGATTAACCCTTAGATAGCCACTTCCTTAGTTAGACTATACTACTACCAACCCCTCTACCTTTGGTATATATTTTGCTACAACTCTAAGTTTACTTACCCCGGGTTGACAATTTAATTGAGAGTTTTTAGTGTGTTTTTAGTGCATATACAACACCCATCATTTTTGGCGTCGTTGCCGGGGAGTTGTCTCAAGGTAAGAAGTAGTTAGGAAATAGATCATTCCTAGACCTTAGCATTAGATTGGTGGCGGGGGAACTTTAAGACGAGAGGTAAGAACCTACGCATATGCTATTTCAGGTTCCCCCAAACTCAATGGTAGTTTTTCTTTTTGTTTACTTTCATGACTAGACCTAGAAACCGAATGGTAGTTTTTCTTTTTGTTTTTGTTTACTTTCATGAATAGACCTAGAAACCAAATGGTAGTTTTTTCTTTTGTTTTTGATTTCTTTCATGAATAGACTTAGAGATCCAAAAGGTAGATACATTAAATCTAAATCATACCTTTCAACCAAGGTTCCTTCCAACATTTTTGGGGGAAGGGACGTTCCACTTATAAAATCCGCAGAACGATACCGAAAAACAGGACCTAGCTCAACTCAAAGAGCTAAATAGTCTATGAAGAGACTAACACAGGGAGCACTATCGAACAAGAAATTGAGGCATCAATCATATTGCGATAGGAGGAAAAACCACTCGAGCCTTCCGCAGAACCAAACAATACAATCTTTGCTTTTACACCACCAACAGGAGATCCTAATTTTGAAGACATCATAGACCCTGAATAGGTGAATCTTTTGTTTGGTAGTTCAGCCAATGTAATCATCTCTCAAACTGACATAGAAACTTTGACAACAATAGTCTCAACTGGCTCGAGTAGAGTCTCAGACATCCAATCCATAGGAAGACCTTTCCATCAAAGGGAAACCTTGTTCTCTTTAAATATAAAACCACCTAGGTACTCTCTTTTTGGAAACCAAGCCAATATGGATGATCAGGAGGACCATAAAAATGTAAGACACGGGGAGAAAGAAGAAACTGGAAACCAAACTGAAACTACTTTTGGGTTTCCGATTCTAGACACCACTCCAAATGTCAACATGAAGAATATTCCTCTCTCATCACTACCTACCTTTTATGGTAAAAACAATGAAGATCTTTAAACACCTTCCTATTTGAATTTGACATCTTGTGTAGGAGATACAACTATGTACAAGATGCCTAGAAATTAAAACTCTTTCCCGCCACCCTCAAAGACTCTACACTTAGATGGTTCATGGGGTTGGGAGAATCTAGTATTAGGTCTTGGGAAACCATGAAAGACATCTTTCTTAAGAAGTACCAAGACTACTGCAAGACCAAAGAGTCTCGTAATGACATCTTTAAAATCAAACAATTAGAAGATGAGACCCTTAAAGATTATATGGAAAGATTTGGTTATATCTCCCAGAGTAAAAATACCATGACCTCCCAGAGGATGGAATTAGGGCTCTTTTCCTTAAGGGAATTTCAGAAGAATATCCATAGATGCTTAACTTGATGGCATCAGGTGACATCTCTCATAAACCATTTGTTGAAATATGTGAAATGTGTAAAAATTACTCAAGGAGTAGAGCCAAAACAAGAAAGAATGTTTGGGACCCTTACAATAGAAACTTAAAACCAATTAGTTTAGGTGGTATTACGAGAGAAGAGATAGGGAACCTTCTGGAAAACTTCAAAACAGATATCTTAAGCACAATAGGTTCGCAGTTGGATACCCTAAAAATAAAAAATAAATAGGATGAAAATGCAGCAATGAGCATATATTGCCCAAGATGCAGGAGGAAACATTCCTCAAGGGAATGCCTATTAGATAACATTTCAGTTTGTGGCTTCTGTATAGAAGACCATGTGACTGAAAAATGTCCTTCATTTCCCAGTTTACTAGCCATCTATAGGCGTGGATATCCTGGGGAGTCTTCTTATGCACCTAGGAGGCCATGGCAGCCTAGGAACCAACCCACATACCCGTATCTACAATCTCAAGTTCCACCCTATTATCATCAACAACAACAGTGGAACCCACCAGGTTGGAAAAACTGGTCTACTCAGTACCAACATCCTTGGTTTCAAGGATGGAGAGGAGGATATAACCAAGGAAACACTCAAGCTCCACCTATCCCTATGTCCAACCATTATTATCCTCAGTTCCCACCGAACACTCCAAAGCTTCTGCCAGGTTTTGTTCCACCACCTTTACCTCCTATTCCACAAAAAAAACTGCTACAATATCAGAATGCAAGGTCCCCAAGACTAACATTAATATCGACACAACCAGTGTCGAATCCCAATAATAATCCTCCTCAACCTCTTCACAATGTTGAGATGCAGGCCTTCCCAACATATGTTATTACTCCTATTCCATTACAGGAAATTCAACTAAGATTGGGAAAAGTTCTGGAGAGGCAGAGACTTGCAGTAGTCATCCAGGAAGAAGAAGAAGAAGAACAAACCACCAAACAACCTACGGATGACACTAGGTGGGAAGATGTTATTATTCCGAAGAATCAAGAACCCAAGCTTCCCCAAAATGAACCTTCACAAATTACGAAGGTTCCTCCTTATCCAGACCGATTGGTAATCGAGAAACCTACCACCTGACTGGAATTTGACATCTTGAATGAGTTGAAGAATATTTGTTTAAAGATTCCCCTGCTTCAAGCCATTAAAGACATTCCAATATATAGTAAGGTAGTCAAATAATTGTGTATTAAGAAGCCAAGTAGGAAGCAAAAGGATCCCTCTACTGTACACTTGATAGGAGGAATTTCCAAATACATATCAGAGAATCCAAAACTAGCAAAGTATGGGAACCCAAGAAACCATGTAATGACCATAACCATTAATGAGGTCTCCATTGGAAACACTCTCATAGACCTAGGGGCAACCATCAATGTTATGACCGCTACTACCTTGGAACAATTATAGTTACAACCTCTTCTTCAACCTACCCCAACCATTTTGGAATTAGCAGATAAGACTAGGGTTATACCTGAAGGAATTTTAGATGTTATCATGGTTACTTTAGCCTTGTGGTAGTACCTAGTAGATTTTCTTGTTATTCACTCAAAGGATCCTGCCAAAGGCCATCCCGTCATTTTGGGAAGACCTTGGCTAGGAACAACCAATGCATTTATTGGTTGTAGAGAAGGGAAAATGACCATCTCAAATGGTCTCTCTATCCATAAGCTCACCATTTACCCTCCAACTTAACCTATTATGAAGAATCTATGGTGGCTTGAATGTCCATATGAGAATGAGGATTGGGAAGAACCTGTATTGCCAAGTGACCATGCTTGGGCACTTTAGGAGCACACAACAGAAAATGTGCTAAACCAGTTTATTTCTACTATCACATGTGTGGATTTTCCACAATCTTTTCCCCAATTTGAGTACATGTTTGGGGAAGAATTTCAAGAACAATTAGACCCATCCATTTTTTCTTTGACATCTTTTATCTTTGATATAGATGAGTCTACCATGTCTTATACTATGCCCTACGAGATTAGTCCAGGGAAATTTTTACATATAAACTCCAGGATAGATAAAGACCAACATAAACAATTAGTAGATATCCTTAAAGAACAATCAGGAGCATTCACCCGTGAATACACTGACATGATGGGTATACACCTTGACACATGCATCCATCACATATATAACTAGGGGGGAGTAACACCTGTTAGGCAACCCCAGAGAAGGATGAACCCAACACTCAAAGACATAGTCAAGGAGGAGATCCAAAAGTTGTTAAATGTCGGATTTATCTATCCCATCTATGACAGTAAGTGGGTATCTCCACTTGTAGTGGTTCCAAATAAAGTGACCGGGAAATAGAGAATTTTTGTTGATTTCCGGGAACTCAACAAAGCAACTCTAAAAGACTACTTTCCTCTCCCTTTCATTGACCAAGTTTTAGATACCTTATCTGGAAAGAAGTATTTTTCCTTTCTAGATGGGTACAGTGGATACAATCAGATTCTTATAGCACCTGAAGACTAGGACAAGACTACCTTTACTTGTCCTTGGGGCACCTATGCCTATAGGGTCTTACCATTTGGATTGTGTAATGCTCCTGCCACATTTCAATGAGCAGTATTAGGGATATTTGTCGATCTTATTCATGATTGTGTGGAGGTCTACATGGATGACTTCACAGTCTATGGTAACACTTACCAGGAAGCCTTAGAATACTTAGAAAAAGTCCTCATCAGATGCCAGGAAATGAACCTATCTCTACGTCATGAAAAATGCAAAATGTTATTAACTGAAGGAGTGGTTCTGGGACATCATGTTTCGTCTAAAGGGATAAAAGTCGATCTTGCAAATATTGAGGTCATCGTGAGACTTCCACCCCCCAAGGATTAGAAAGAGGTGAGAAGATTTCTTGGACATGCCAAATATTACCAGCGGTTTATTGAAAATTTTACAAAGATTGTTGCACCTATGTTTGGATTACTAATAAAAGATGTTGATTTTGTTTGGACTAAGCAGTGTCAAACTGCCTTTGAAACCCTAAAAGCTAAGATGTCTGTGGCACCAGTTCTTAGAGGGCCCAATTGGACTCTCCCATTTCATATATCCATTGATTCCTCCGACACCGCAATAAGAGGAGTATTAGGGCAGAAAGAGGACCAACAGTTCTATGCCATTTATTTTGTGAGCAAGAACTTGTCCCCTGCTGAGTTAAACTACACAGTCACTGAGAAATAATTATTGGAAGTTGTTCATGATATTAACAAGTTTCGTCATTACATTACAAGTTATGAAGTATTTGTACATACTGATCATTCCACCATTAGATTCCTCATGAATAAACCCATAACTAATGGTTGAGTGACCAGGTGGCTTTGTTATTGCAAGAATTTAATATCATTGTGCTTGACTGACCTGGTAAGGATAATGTAGTAGCTGATTTTATTTCCCGAATAAAAAATGAGGATGATGATATCCCTGTAGATGATAGTTTTCCAGATGAGCATCCTTTTTCCCTTTCTATCAATACTCCATGGTTTACAGATATGGAAAACTATCTGGCCACTAGGAAGTTACCATCTCATTTGTCACCTCATGAAAAGCGGAAAATTATTACACAGAGTGCTAATTACTCTTGGGTTGGTCATGATATTTTTTGCACAGGTCCTGATTTGATTATTCGTAGATTTGTCCGAGAGGACGAGGTACCTGAAATACTACGAAGTTGTCATGATGGACCATGTGGTGGCCATTTTTCTGACAAACATACAACATATAAGGTGTTACATTCGGGTTACTATTGGCCTAGCATTTTCAAAGATGTTGCCAAGTATGTGAGAAGTTGTGATAGTTTCCAAAGGATAGGAAGACCTAATTTAGATGAAAAAATTCCTTTGCATGCCCAAGTTATGATAGAACCATTCGAAAAATGGGCCCTCGACTTTGTAGGACCAATTTCACCCATGTCCCGTAGGAAGAACTATATTTTGGTTTGTATGGACTATGTCACCAATGGGTAGAGGCAAACACCCTATTCAGGGCTACAAATAAGTTTGTTGTCGAATTTATCTATGAAGACATCTTTACCTGCTTAAGTATCCCTCGTGAAATTGTTACCGACCAAGGAACTCAATTCACTTCCAAGTTGATCAAAGAGCTAACAGAGAAATATGGGATTAAACATTGTAAATCTTCTCCATACCACCCGCAAGCCAATGGTCAGGTAGAATATACAAACAAATTTCTGGAAGCCATCTTGACCAATACTATTCAGTTACATCATCGGGATTGGGCTGATAGGCTCCCAGAGGCTTTGTGGGCATACCGGACCACTTGGAGAAATATCACTAGGAATACCCCTTATGAGCTAGTGTATGGGAAACAAGTACTTTTACCAATAGAATTCCAAGTAAGGACCTTCCGTATCGCCGCAGAATTAGGATTGAACCTAGATGAGGCTCAAAAGCAACGAGCCCTACAATTGAGTGAGTTGGATGAAATCAGGCAAGATGCCATCCAACGGATAATATTAGTCCAAAACCAGAGGAGAAAGTGGCATGACAAGTTTATTAAGAAGAAACACTTCCAACCTGGTGATTGGGATCTATTGTTTGATTCCTAATTCAAAACCTTCAAAGGAAAACTCACCACCCGATGGTTGGGCCCTTACGAGGTAGACACTCTATATGACAATGGAGCTGTAAAAATTAAAATAATTGACGATGGACAAGTCTCCTTTGTGGTAAATGGACACCGACTTAAATTTTATCATAAGCCCATTTCCAGAGAGGATTTTCTACAAGTCATGTCAACTGACAAGGCATTGGCCTTAGTATATGGGGAATCCCCCCCTTGTTCTTTGAAAAGTTTTCTGAATTTCCTACTATATATCTATATCTATATCTATATCTATATATATATATATATAGTTTTTGAATTTTGTTAATAAGGCAATTCTAGAGATTTCTGTAAGTATTTATTTCACCAGGAGTACACAGTTTCAAGGATATTTCTTAAAAAATGGTGACACTTGAATTTTGTGTCTGCTAAAGCATCAAATGAATATTGACTTACTGTAATTAACCATATTTTTGCAAGAATTCTGATTTTTAGGCATTCTAAAGCAGTTTCTCTTGAAACTCTTCACCACTATATAAGGAAGTGATACCATAACTATCAAGCTTAGAGGTCTCTTGTACAGTTTTTCCAAGAAACCTAAGTGAGTCAAGTGTCTTTATCAAAGAGCAACAAGGATGTCTAATTAGTGGTTAGTCATGGAAACATCACAATAAATACAAAGGAAGAAAGTAAGTTGAGCCTAGAGATACCTTTCTGTTCTTTCTCAATGGTACCATCCACTACACACTAAATAGCTTGATTATATCATATCTTTAGATAGGCCACATCCTCTTAAGTACCCCTTACATCGGGAAAATCACTAAGTAAAAAAACAAAAAGTCATCCTCTAACATTAATCTCGTCCCAATTGAAAAAAGTAAGAAAAAGTTGTTTTCAGAGTTGTTCCCCCATATTCTTGCATAACGCAGTCTTATACTAAAATCTTAAAAGGTGGAGGGGCAGTCTCTGAGGGTGTAAGAGTCTAACCCGTTGAGATACTGAACATGTCTGTTGGAAGTGGGTACCAGCTTGTGGTATGACTAGGTAAACCCGTTGGAGTACTGAACATGCTTGCTAGGAGCGGGGCATTAAGCCTAGCAAGGATGGTAATCTGACCAAAAAAAATAGTAAATATAAACTTGTCCTGATGTACGACATTACCTGCAGACAAAGCTGACATGAAGTATGTGTGGTTAAGCTAAGGTTAATGAACTCCATAAACTTTCCATTGGGAAATAAATCTAAACTCTCTTGCCTACCTCTTCTTATCTATATATAGGATCTCTTATCCTATAGGTGGGGCCATCTTCTAACCGTCTCGTCAGACCGATCTATGAAATTTTATCTTTACACTTGAAATACTATAAGTATTCGGATATTGGGGGATACTGACTGGTTTCCTATACTTTTGATTGTGAGGTGTCACAATACTTAGGTGTGGGGGAGGGGTTCATGAGCTGACAAATGAACATTGCCTAGAGAAATAAAGCTTTGCAAGAATTTTTGTATTATTTCCGTGATACAGTCATCCGGATTTATGCAAGAACACAATGAAATACAGAAATACACATAAACGTAGATATGCAGTAGAAGTAAAACTTCATTTCATTAACAACAAATGACTGAAATATGCTTACAGACATAATGGAAATAAAATAGCTCGGGCACTTGTAGATTATCTCTGAGAAGATATGTGGTGGCTACTGGCCTATGAACTCTGTGTTACAATGAGGCTCAAAGGCCTATATATTATTGAGAAACAATGGAAAACCTAAACATCCAAAAACCTAACTCTAAGAGATGAAACGCCAGAATATGGGTCTCGTTGGGGTAAATTGGTACATCAATTTCTCGGGGTCGTAACTTTGGCATACTATCTCCATTTGACGCACATGATACATCGTTAGAAATATCTATCCAAGGACTACACTGCTAACAACAAATATCGAGTCCGAAACGGACTCATGTTTGCCAAAAGCATTCATGCCCAAAAAACATCGTTTAGGGCCTCAAAACGGCTCCAGAAGTTTAGGACCCGAAAAACTGCTAAAAATAGTAAATTATGCTACAATTAAGGAAACTGAAAAACCAAAAGAAAAAATGGTGTGGGTCCAAGTGGAATAGGCGGGTGGCCACCAATATCCACCTGGATCATATAGGTTATTACATTGATAGTCATTTTAATTTTTAAAGTGTTAAACTCTTATGTGTTATAAATTACTAAACATATACTTAACAGACCACTCTTTATCAGTTTATCTTTCATTAAAAGTTGTGCATTGTAGGATTGACAGTACATGTTTTATACTTGCTATAACCTGTTCATTGTAGGTTTGACATTATATGTCATATGCAAGAGGATTGAGTGAGCATGATGGAAAAATCAACAACAAGGGAACATTCTGCCTCTGCTCATTTACCACTGTGATTGTCAAAAACACTTCAAATTTGCAGGATATCCATTATAAGAAGTGAAAATGTACTTAACAAAGAGGTATTGTACGAAGTACCATATGAGGTTCCATATGAAATGTTGTATGACATGCCGAATGAAGTACCATATGAATTATACACCAGTAACTGTCCTAGATTCCAGGTAACTAGAAATCAATTACATTCAATTGAATTGGTTGTAAGCAATTGATTGAAGATTCTTTATATGTTCATGATCAAATGTCCAAGTCAAAAGACTTGGACATTGATCTAACTACGCATCATTACATTGCCCCAAAAAATGAGCCTCCGAAT
Organism: Picea sitchensis; assembly: GCA_010110895.2. Taxonomy (NCBI): domain Eukaryota; kingdom Viridiplantae; phylum Streptophyta; class Pinopsida; order Pinales; family Pinaceae; genus Picea; species Picea sitchensis. The sequence goes on along the minus strand of SNQJ01S0005439.1, from coordinate 152,370 downwards.
TTGAAATTTCCCACGCATGGCAGCTCATGCGCACATGTGTGAAACCTACTCCACTATAGGCGCATTCAAAATTGGGTTGGGCAACCATTATCTCAATTCACCCTTGCCATTTTCTCTGCCCTACGTTAATAAGTCGTGCCCAACCTCTATCATTTCTTCCCCTATTTGAATTATGCTCGACCCATGCCCAATTCATGCCATCTCTTGGCTTGTTCGCGCCCTTGCCTGGTGAATTTCGCCTCTGCCACAAATCCCAAGAGGTATGAACCCTCTTCCTATGTAGATCTCTTTGCCATTCCTGAATTTGCACAATGCAGAGAAGTGTTTTTGCACGTAGGCTGGGGGCCATTTTTGTCTAACTTGCAGGGCCATGATGACGGCCTCTCCATGCAATTTGTCATCAGTTTCGATGGGAAGACAACACGCGTGGGTTCTCTTTCTTTTGAAGTCTCAGAAGATTCCATTGCTGCAGCTATGAAGCTCCCAAGAATGGGAGATAGATGTTTAAAAAACCAGCAAGTGTCGCACTCAAGTTATAACAGGGTTTTTAAGCCCGAATTCGAGAACATTTCAGGACCAAAAGGATATTCTAGGGAGTGGATAAAGGTGGAATTTATCAACCCTCTCATCGTCATCACGAGGTTGATTACATGCAAAGGTAGATACTCCACTTTCAAAGCTTGTCATTTCAGATTGCTGGCTTATTTTATGATCAACAAACCTTTGAACTTCCCCTTCTATTTTCTAAAAGGCTTGGAGAAGATGTCCTCTCAAGTGAGGAAGAGTGTGACTAACCCCCACAATAGTCTCTTTCACCATGGCTTGATCAAACTCCTTGTCCTAGCCAAACTAGAGAAACATGGGAAAACTTGGGATGCTTTTATCTACCAATTCGCAAACCCTCACTTGACAATTAAGACTGGAAAAAAGACACTTAGCCTAAGAACTATCTCTCCATCCAAGCCTCTCTCTCCAAGAACTCCAAACCCCCTTGTACAAACCCTCTCTTTGCCGGAACAATACAAAAAACTTGTTGATATCCCTACTTCATCGGGTAAAAAGACCAAGAGAAAGGACCAAAATAAGCCTATTGTTAACCCCCCAATGCCTTCAGTCTCTCTTGATCCTACACCTAAAAATCTCCAAGAAGTAATCCAACAAGACTTTCCCATCGTTCCCACAAATAGGAGGGGAGCCAATCGATTTGTTAAAGGACCCTTTCGAAAGAGTACTCGGAGCACAAGAACAAAACCTTATGCAAAACCCATGCCTGCTTCAAATCCTATCCAAGTGTCCTCTGATCTTGAGAGCCCTCATAAGAGACTTAGGGAAGTTTCTGCGGATGAATTAAAGCCACTAAGAAAGACAAAATCATAACCTACCTCTCCTTACCAATCCCCCATCACTCCTACTTCACCCATGCCTACTCTAGATCCTAAAACTGATAGATTGTCCAGATCCCTCAAAGGATCTAAGCCTTCCTCAGAGATCACCGATTCTTCCCCTGCCATTGAGAAGCTACAAAAAGAAAACCATCAGCTTCTCCAACAGCTGGAAGAAAGGAAGACGATAGACACACACCTTCATCATGATAATGCAGTCCTTCAAGCAAAGGTTAAATCCCTTCAATGGTTGGTTGATGAGATGATTGAATACAACCACAGCCTCAGAGCACAGCTAAAGCAACACAAGAGGCACAAGGCAAAGTCTTCACAACAAGTAGGAGAACCTTCCAAAGTTGATCCTCCTTAGCAAGCTTAGTCACGAGGGGTAATTTCTTTTTTTTTGCAGTGGGACCTGCAAAATCATAAGTGTGGGGATGTTGGGCCCGAGATAAGATCAATTTGAAGACATTTATTAAACACTTTTTCCGAATGTACATATGTGTTTTTCATGTTTTGGAGAAGCTTTTTGAAGAATTTTGTGCTAAAACAGTATTATCTACACCGGGTATGTATGATTCATGTTTGATGTCAATATTGAGTATAATTCATCATGTTTTACGTTCCCAAGGATCTAATTCATGTTTTTTGGTGTTACAAGGAAAAAACGCATCACGTTTCTGCTTCCGGCACTCAGTCTGACACTCCTTCTAGTACTTGATCTGGTACCTGATTCAACACTTCGTCCAACACTGCGTCTTGCACAAAAACGATGGGCGATTTGGAAGTTATGGTATTGGCGGCCAGTGTTGGGGGAATTGGAAACATGGGTTTTTCTCATGCTTTCCCCCTCCAGCTACTAAACCCTTGACAACTCAGTTTAAGTTGTTAAGCAGGGTGATTATTGGCTCGCTCTATTTCGGCAGTTAGGGCACCATTAATGTGATTTGCTGAATTTAGAAGTGGTTCGACCCTCCTATGGTTGACCACTTGGTCTATAAATATTATAAATACCACTGTGGTGGTCAGATAGAAGTTAAGCAGTAGAAGAACCAATGTGATAGGGACAAACCCGTTTTTACTCTATTTTTCCGTTTTTCATTGCCAAATTATATAAAAAACTGTGTTTTTGAGTTTTCATGGTGAAATCGAATTGTTGAGTTCATGGTGTGCTTTTAGGAAGTGACCACGACTTGCTGGGGGGGCCACCAATAGTCTGGTAATTGTTCTTTAGGTTATTTATTCATTTCATAGCTTAGTTGTCTCTTTCATTTCCTGTACATGCATTATTATTTTGTTAATTAATTTTTTGTTGTAGTTTAATTGTCTTAACTCTGTTTTGCAGGTTAGTATGAAGACTTGTGTTAGTATGTGTTAATCTTGTAGTTAGGAACGAATTTGCAAATTCCTAGACTAACTTTGTGTGCAATTAGATGTTAGATTGTATCTTATTTATGTTGTTAGAATTAAAATTTAAAACATAGTTTTAAATAGAGTAGAACATAGTTTTAATTTGAGTTTTCTTTAACAAGGATTTGATGGATGGATAGGATTAATTTCAGTTTTTAATTATATATTGTTTATTTCATTTTTATGTAGATATTGCTTACTCAATTGTTGGCTAATGTATTTGGTAGTTTACTTTTTAATGTCATTTTTTAATTTATGTTCTTAAGAATTTTACTTATTGCAGTTTGAATTGTTAGAATAGATATAACATAGTTTCATTTTATGTAATTTCTTTCCTACAATTAGATTGCAATTATATTTCTTAGTTAATGGTTGAGTTTAATTATGAAGTTTTTTTACATAGCATAGAAGTACAATTATGATCTCGTTATATTGTTGATGGTTAATAATTCATGAACATGCAGGGAAATTAACATTGTTTCCGTAATGGCTAAATTCTCATTGGATTGTTTAATCCATACCTTTCACTTCGCTATTGAGATCAATGTAGAGCTTATACCACATGAATTATCCTTTGTTGTCAAGTGCCATCGAGATTTCATATGACACCAGAGACATTCACACAACCACCAACACTATATTTGAGTTTTCATAGGTTAAAACATAGTTTCTTGCTTTCGTAGATCAAAAGATAGTTTCTTTCTTTTGTAGATCAGAAGATATAGTTTCTTTCTTTCATAGATCAGAATATAGTTCTATTGTTGTTGTAGGATAGATAGTCTTTTGCTTTGAAAGGTTAGAGAGCAGTTTGCTTATCATAGATTAAAGGTTAGTTGTTAGTCCTTCTTTCTTTCAATTAAATAGATTTTCTCTTATGAATTAGAAATAGTTTGAAGTTTAAATTAATAATATAGTCCACTTGCCTTGTAGGCTAGATAGTTGTTCAATGAGAAGTCTTAATTAGATTACTTGCAGTAGAAGTTATCTTAGAGTAGTTAGTTGTTTATTTGCTTTAATAGGTTAGCTAGTTGTTTTGCTTACTTGTTTACTTTCTTTAATAGGTTAGATAGTTATTTTGTTTACTTGCTTTAATAGGTTAGCTAGTTGTTTTGCTTACTTGTTTACTTGCTTTAATAGAATAGTCGCTAGCTTGTTTATTTAGTTGCTTTCATAGGATAGTTGCTCATTGAATTTTGGTTGGCAAGTTAAATTAGTTTGCTTTTGTTATTTGCTTATTGTTATGCTTAATAGTTTCTTTTTCTTATTGTTATGAACTAGTTTGCTTTACATAGGGTTTTTACTTGCTTTCTTAGAACTATCCATCGATCCTTGATCTAAAAGTACTTAGGTTACATATTTTAAAGTTGCTTAGTAGGGTTTTCTCATTAGATAGCTTTTCTTGAATAGATTAACCCTTAGATAGCCACTTCCTTAGTTAGACTATACTACTACCAACCCTTCTACCTTTGGCATATATTTTTCTACAACTCTAAGTTTACTTACCCTGGGTTGACAATATAATTCAGGGTTTTTAGTGTGTTTTTAGTGCATATACAACACCCATCAATATCATATGTTGTCATTTCTTTTGAAATATCTAAAGCCATCGACGTTTCCAGGCATAACCATATTTTCCCCAGTGCCTTTCTATAAAGAATCTCCCATTCTTATTCCTTCATACTCGCCAAATTCTTTTCTTTTTCGCCCAATGGTAGGAAAAGATCCTTTTTATATGGATAGTCTTCCATTTCTATCTTCCATAGATGGTATTTTTGGCCGTTAAATTTCTCGACCTTAAACTTTCCATCTTCTATCATTGCTCCCACTTGAACCAGAAACCCTCTTTTCATGTGAGTTACCTTTCGCTCTAATACCAGTTGTTAGAAAAACAGGACTATAGATAAATAAAATAAAAAAGATGTGGAAATATACACAACAAAACAGAGACATAGATATGTGTGGTTCACCCGATGTGGGCTACGTTCACAAGAGAAATTGCCAGGTCCTTCATTTATTATTATCCAGTAAATGAAGGGACACAACCTACAACAGACCTGTTGTAACTTCCTCTTCTTTCTCTCATAATACAATATTCACTCTCACACACAACCGTAATACAATTCCCACATAAAAGAGGATTTCCTTCTAGGAAAAAAAAACCTAACATAAATTCTATCATCATATTTGCGACCTTATAATGAACGATCCATATTGACTACGAAATTACAATATTTTACAAGGCAATTTTTCCCAAAATTTCTATTCGGGGGTGCTGCCCCCAAATTCCCTGCTTGGGGGGGGTCGAAAGGATTGTCGCCACTCCCCCTATACCCCCTTGGCGAAAGATGTGGAGGGGAAAGCCACCAGCTCCCCGTCAGCTAATGGGGTCCAAACGTGGCTAAAACAAGACCTCTGAATTAGGAACATAATCAATCTTCACAACCAAAAAAACCTTAGTAGCCACGTCCCCCAGCAGGGGGAAATCCTAACATCAATAATCGAAGCTTGAATCCTTGCATTGTCGATGCCCAACCACAACAAGGAAGGAAAAATAACTTTCACACCAATTTCCCTTGTGCATTGTGTGGCACGTATGGTCATTATACTCACCATTGCCCCTAGATTGTCGATTACAAACTCATGAAAGAGTCTCAAACCTCCATAACCTTATCCCACAAGGTGTTATGTTGATTCCTCCAAACTTCCCTCAGGCCCCACAACCCACAATGTTGCATAACACATTCCCACATAATGGAATGGTAACAACACAACAATATCTTGGTTCCCCCCCCCCACAACAACTAGGTTAGTACCCTAACACAAGAAAATGAAAAATAAGTAATATTTTAACCCACAATATTCTTCTCACATCAGAGGAGGATATCCTTCTCCAAGCCCGTATCCGTCAGTACGACCTGCCTTCCAACTTTACCTTGACCACATCTGATACACCTCCATTACCAACAAGTCCCTTGTTGATGATCCCATGCCCTAGTAGTAACCCCACCCCCAGGGATCATGGTACCATGAGCACCTCTTCGATCCACTGCTCATACCCCATATGCAAGAACAACACACAGTTATAGCCTCGTCAATGACTTGGCCCAATCTCCTATGACCATGTTTGTCCTGGAGGTTTTACAAACCTGTCCTTCACAATAAAAATCCTTTCTATCTACATTGGGGGAAGTCGACCCTTATGACTCATGTCTCATCAGTTTTGACTTGGACAACTCAGAGCCTTGAATCCCTTCATTGGTGGCCTTCCAAATACCTGTCACAATTTGAAATATCATTGTTCATTGGTGTATTGTAGACGGAGGTGCATCCACATGCGTCATGTTCAAACAGGTCTGGAGAAATCTAGGCTCCCCCGAGCACACCCCTTCTACCAACACTCTTAGAGCTTACGATGGTCGCCCCTCACAACCCCAAGGTCTACTTCAAAATGTTCCCATTGAACTCACATGTAAAATAGTCTTAATCGACATTGAGGTCATTGGGTAAAGAGTATCATTGTAATGAAACCTCCAATTGCGTGAAGATTATAACTATAATGAACCGTCCAAATGGTTGCCAATTAAGCATTATAAAAGGTGAAGGGATGTAAACCAAGCCAAAAATATTAAAAAATATGGTGAAAATGTGGAAGGCTTCATAAACCTCTAAACAAATCCATATGAAAAAAGAACAAAGATTATGAGGCCATTCATGTCATCCTAATGGGGACTGAGAGGCACAAGACATTCTTTCACATGCAACTAGTGAAGCTCAAGATATTGGTAGAAAACAATGATGAAGAAGAAGAATTTTCGTCCTCTAAAAAGGGAACCCGCTAACCCCAACTTGTTTCAATATTTAAATATGTAATAAATTGTATGCTAACAGGTTCATCATTATAGAAAAATTTAGGTATTCCAACAAATTTATCTAATAAAAAAACTAGTTTTAAAATAGTTAAATGCAAACAAATTCAACATGTTCATCACCTACCATTTAAAAAATAAAAAGTGATAAACAAAAGGGAAGTGTTTGGTGCATTGGATATGGTAAAAAAAATTTAATTATTCCAAATTGTTATAGTTTTTTTTAAAATGATATTACTTGTTGAGATTGTATAATCTTAGTGTATTAGGGATTTTAGGGTGTTGATTTCATTATAAATTCAAAAAGGTAATTTAAATAATGCACAATTACAATTTCAACAAAATTTTAAATATAAAACATATCATTAATTATTATAGATCAATTTTATGCCCTAATAAAAGTTCATTTTTTTTAAATAAAATGTTATAGTATTATTTAAATTGGAAACCTTTTTTCTTTGTTTTTTTTGAGGTGATAAAACTTATTATAACTCAGTTGTAAATAAAAAAACAAATATTTTACTTTGTATAAAAAAACGATTTTAAATTAAAAATTCATATATTGATATAAATCTACTTGACCACCCAGAATCGAACTTTGCCAACAATTAAAAAAAGGAAGAGGAAAAAAAAATAACCATTTTGACTTTGAATATAAACAAATTCAAATCATAAATTAGTATACTTAGTGGCCAAAAGAAAAGTTCAGTTTTAGTCGAAAATGAAACAGTTAAACTTGCAACTTTGCAAAGTTAGGGTGTTATCTAGGTTCGAACTGGGGACCTTCAGTGTGTAAGACTAACATGATAACTGACTACACCACAACACCAAGTGATATTGAAGTTTCGTGGCCATATTTTAGAATGTCAGAACCTCATAATTTAAACATCCCAACAACTATGGTTGGCTTTCAATATCTTCATCTTTCAATACAAATGTTGGAGAGCAACTTGCCATTACGCCCATGCAGTTGAAGGAGACCAGTTTTCAGAGGCAGATATGTACTTCTAATTCTAGAAGAAATACTATTGATTTTAGTACCATCAGAGTACTGTTGATTTTATTACCTTTAATATGCTTTATAAAATTCCATTCCGTCATACATAGGTGGCCCTAAAACGTTACGCTAAAGATTCTACAAAATGAAGATTTTTTCAGGGGATATTTGTTTGAAATATGGCAAGAAATTGTTGGATTCATAGATTTAAGTGACTATTTCTATAAAATCTGAATTCCCTGAGAGTTTTTCAACACGCTGAATCCATTTCTGCATTTAGAAATGAATTATGAACAACAAAAAATAGTGATTCGTATAAAATTAAATCGTCGGATTCCGACAAAAAAAACCATTTCATAGAATAGCTAGCCAACACCATACCGAAATTTTGGGTCCTTTACAAAATTTTTATCAACTCGGATCGCTTTTTTTTTTCTTTAATATTTAATCTTTAGCCTTGGAAAGGAGAATGGGTTTTGTTTGTTTTTTTTTTTGCTTTAATATTTAATCTTTAGCCTTGGAAAGGAGAACTAGTTTTGTTTGTTTTTGCAAAATATTGTTTTTTTTTTGCTCAAATGAGTACCAAATCTCCAAGTCACAACAACGCAGTAACCAAAGCTTGGGGGAAATATCACATGGTGAGCCAAGCATTAAGCATCAATGCACATGTCCAAGCACCAACCCACAAGGCATCATGAGGAGGAGAGCCCACAAGGTCCTACTACATTTGCACTAAGCATCAAAACCATTCATTAACGACTGTCAATATAAAATTCAAATGTTTTCCTGGAAGATTGCATGTGGGATATGTTACACTATCAAAACGCCAGGAAACTAGAGACCGAGCGCCCTCATTTTTGGTCGAATCCATTTTGGATCACTGAAAGAGGAAGATAAGGATCTCAAGAAAGAGGAATAGATGGCTCAAGAGAAAGACCTGACATATAGTGTCATTATTATGATTATTTTTATTTTGGTAATCTTGAGAGAGATTGTAGAAATGAAATGTATGATTTGACAAATAAAGGTGCTAATATTATTGTTGAAGAATTTACTAGAAACAAAAAGTTAATTATAACAAGTTTAATGATTCACAATGAAGAATATGAGGCACGGTACATCGATTGGGATGTTCAACTCATATGGCATATCAAGAGGAGTTGTTCACAACTATAAAGAAAAATTATTTTGGTAAAGTGTTATATTGGATATGATATTGCATCAAACGTAAAAAACAAATGCAATGGTTGTTCTAGCAATAAATGATAAGAAAAATGTTTATCGATGACACATTGTTAACAATGATACTTAACAAAAACATACTTTTAATAGGAAAAATAATGCAGAAAAATGACAACTTATTGTTAGATACTAAAGAATGTTGGATAATGGACCAGCTTAACATGAATGTAGTGGTGGTGAGAGAAGAAAAGACGACATATACAATTTTCAAGATCACTTTTTCCTCAAGTGAGTCACATAATTTAAGATTTTTTGACTCGGACATTTGAATTTTAAGAATTAATTGGTATTAATGAGAAAATATCATGACATAGTCAATGGTCCTTCCTACCTTTAACTTGATGATGGAATTTATGAAGGATGCATTCTAGGGAGGCAACACTAGGAGAGGTTCTTCAATATAATTTGGAAAGGTAGAGATTGCCTTGCCTTAATACATTCATATTTATGTGGTCCTCTAGAAACTTTATCATTGGGAAGTGAAAGGTACTTATAAATTTCATTGATGATTACTCTAAGAAAAAATGAGTATATTTTTTTCTAGAAAAATCAGAGGTCTTTGCACATTTTGTTCAACTTAAGGAAATTGTTGAAAAAATACGAAGGGGCATTAATGTACTCACCCTCATATCACATAATAGGGGAGAATGTAAATCCAATGAATTCATATACTCCTCAACATAATGATGTCCCAAAAAGGAAGAACATGGAAATTGTTGAAATGGCCAAGGTATGTTGGGAACAAAGTAGCTTAGTAATGATATTTCAGTTGAGGTAGTTCACGTAACAATGTACATTTTGAACAATTTTGGATTTGGCTCTAGATGAAGAATGGTCATGATACAAACCTAGTGCTGCACACATGTGGATATATGGATACATCACATATGCACAGGTCCCTAAAGAAAAGAGGGAAACATTGGATGACAAGAGTATTAAGTGTATTGTTATTTTGTACAATGCCAAAACTATAAGTTACAAGTTATTTGATCCCAAATTAAAACAAATTATACCAGCTAGAACATGTTCAAATTGAACTAGGGAAGATTCAAGAGGTGATTTTTGAAGCATATAGTTCTAAATCAATTAAGGTAGATGAAGTCAAGAGGAAGCCTAAGTGTCTAGTCAAAGTCATTTAGATATGTTGGATATCGATTTTGTGAGAAGAGTGTAATTTACCTAGGGAGCTACCTTATCTACCGAGGTTCACTACAAGTGGTATCAAAGCTCTTTACTGGGCCAAAAAGGAAGGTTATTTTCTTTCTTTTTTTGCATATTTTTTGAGGAAAAATAGGGACATGAGACTCAGGTCTATTTTTGAAGAGTTATGTGCATAATATACATAAACAATTGTAGGCTTGAATTCATCTAGAAAACCTAACCCATTTCAAAAAAATATTCGTTCAAATCAGAGTTTCGGAAGTGAAAATATCTCTAATTTAAATTCAATTATTCTAGGTTTATTTTGGTGATGCTCGCTAATTGTAGAGTAGATATATTTTGACAAAGCACCCACATTGCAAGTAGACTAGTGCCAGTAGAAAAACAGTGTCCATATCATTTCAGAATTGGTTTCATAATATAAATTTTGATCAACATTGAGGGAGTTATGATCATTTCAAATTGTTTTACCCAAAACACTCACCACATAAAGGATCTCCATTGAAAAGTAAGTTATTTCTTCAAAACCCTTCTTATATTTGTGAGTTGTTTTCCAAGTAAACTATATTTTGTAGGGAAATTTTGTTAGAATGTGTTAATGATTTCCTAGTTGTCTCATGTACATTCCCGAGGCATTTTGTAAACTTAGATTATTAGGCTAAGTTATTCTCCAATAACTAACTATCTTCTAAAAAGGGTTTATCCCACATGCATCACAGGAATTTTTCTCCTTCCCCTCTCCCATATATAATCAACGTGAAGGAGGCCCTATTGGAGATATATATGATATGTGATGTCATGCATATGTGGAGATGCTCAAGAATTGAAAAATTGGAGGGTTTACCTGAAGAATAGAAGACCAACTTCAATGGATGCTTACCCATTTTGGGGTTTTACCACGGAAACTATGTCCTCTCTTTTCTCTTTTATTTCTTGTATTTTTTATTTACTGATTTATTTGAAGCTTTGCATAGGAGATTAGACTGGTTAGATTATATATCTGATCTAATATGGTATTAGAGCTGGTTAGTGAGCTCTATCTCCTTGAATAAATTCTACATGTATTGATTTTCCTTTTGCATCAGAATTTAGTAGATTTGTTATGTGGGACCCCATTCTCCTATGGATCTGCAATCATATCTGGACAACTTTTTAGGTTTTCATTGGATCTGATTAGTTCACACCATTTATGTGCATTTTTGAACAAATATGACCTCATTGTAGTTTCCAGAACAAAGAAATTAGTCAGAATTGACTATTCGCTCATTAAATTTGGCTCTTGTTTTCCCAAAATTGAATTAATTTTCCTAGCCTAGCCTAGGAAATTTAATTTTTAGAAACCTAAAGTTTTTTGAAATGTTTTTTAGCTTTGGTGATTTCCAAGCCTATTTTTTTACCAAATCCATTTTTTTCCCCAAAACTAATTTTTTTAATTGGAGGGTTCTTTGGAAACGATTTTTTTGGGGGGGTGATTTCTCTCCCTAGGTTGTATGGTGGCCTCCCTCTCCCCTTCATGTCTCGTATAGACACATAATAGCACATTTTGTTTTCTGTTGGGTTGTTCTGTGAAACCCTCATTCAGTCTGCACCATTTTCCTTCAAATATTCCATCGACTATCGTCTTCTGCATTGCATTCTCATTGTTTAGCCTCTATGTGTTTCGACCAGGCCTTAATGATTTGTTTTCCAAATACGTGAATCCAATTTGGTAGCATGGCTGTTTTTAGAAAATGGATGGTGGCTATAGGGTTTTACCTAGTCATACTTTTTAGTGGCCTTGTATGCAAGATCGAGATTGGTGGTGGGTACTCATAGAGAGGTCAAATTTTTAAATGTGGTAGGGGCTATCGAGGATTTCAACATGGATATGAGATTCTAGTCATTAATTGTGGCAACAATGTAAGAAGCGGTAGAGGCTGAGAGTTGATCGATGAAGCCTCATCTCATAACTCACTCATCTTTACTTATTTTGAGCAATTTATTTGAATTAGTTTCTTAGTTTCTCATCTTTAATCATCATGACTTCATAGGTTGCTCCAGTTCCTGAGTTAATTAACACTAACTATCTCGCTTGGAAGAAAAATATGATTGATACTCTTAGGGGAAATAATATTTGGTACATCGTCAATGGTGCCAACAAGAAACCAATCACTGTCAAAGAATTAGTTGTATGGGAGGAGCACTGTGAACAAGAAAGATGTCTCATTTGGAAAACTACATCAGATAGTCTACAGGTACATATAGAAGTTGAATATAACCCTATTGAGGTTTGGAAACCCTTAACCTCTCTATATGAAAAGACTAATGATGTTTTTTCCTATTATCTTGAGAAAGAAATTCATGAGCTTGATCCTAAATACTTTGAAAGAATTGAGTCATTTCTTGCTGAATTAAAAACATATAATGAGAAGCTTAAGAATTGTTCCAAATATTATAATAAAATTGATACAACACTCATTCTAGTAGAATGGAAATTGCCTTCAACCTTTGATATGTTTATAAAAACTAGGAATAGGGATATTGGAATGTCTAACAGATCTGTGAAACCTACTTTTGAAGAGTTTTGCAAAGGGTTGATTTGTGAGAAGAACAAGTTGATCTCATCAAGTCAATTGGCCATCGGGAAAGATCATTTGGCAAACAGTAAGAAGAATACATACACATGTTCTCATGAGAACACCAAACCTCATGTTGCTAGTACTTCCCATCAAAATTATAATGATGTTCCTAGAGATGCTTCAAACAAGAAAGTATGGAAACTTTGCAAGCATTGTGGAAAAAAAAATCATGTTGAAAATAATTTCTTTAAGAGGAAGAATGAACTAAAAAAAGAAAAAAAAGAAACCCTCCAAGGAACAACAAGTATCTCTCAATGCCTATTCTTTTCAACCAGGTAACTCCTCTTCTCCTTTGGAATGGATTATGGATTTAGGTGCCTCTGTATATTCCACATGTAGGTTCCCCATAGGTTAAGTAGGTTGAGGCTATCTCCATGTGGGGGAAAGGAATAATAAATGAAAATGCATGTGTCCTATTGACTTATTGTCCTTCCTCTCAAATGTCATTGGGCCTTCCAAGAGAGCTCGATGGCGGGGTCTAAAAACACCAATCGAGAACTAGTGAAGGTATGAAAAATCAGTTATAATGAGGGGTAAATGGGGCATATTTTGAAAGAGCTGGAAATATTTCCAAATAGCCACACAAAATCTTATTTAGGTGCAGTTACAGGCCACAACTGCCACCTTGATAGATAATCCTAGTTTTTGGCCAGTAAGTTGCCTTGTTTCTAATTGCAACATTCACATTTCATGGGGTCCTTTATTGTTTATTGCAACCATTAAATTTGTACAATCCTTGAGAAATTGTAAAATTGATCCCTAGGTTGTAAAAGATGTGGACATGTGGGGTCCTTACAAATCCTTTAAACTTCCTAAGTGTTTTCTTGTGAAAATGAAACTATTCTATAATGCATGATGATGTGGGCATTTGGGGTCCTTACAATATCTTAATTTACTTACCCCAGGTTGACAATTTAATTGAGGGTTTTTAGTGTGTTTTTACTACATATACAACACCCATCAATATCCTTTGTTGTCATTTCTTTTGAAATATCTAAAGCCACCGACGTTTCCTGGCATAACCATATTTTTCCCAGTGCCTTTCTGTAAAGAATCTCCCATTCTTGGTCCTTCATTCTCGCCAAATGCTTTTCTTTTTCGCCCAATGGTAGGAAAAGATCGTTCTGATATGGATAGTCTTCCATTTCTATCTTCCATAACTGGTATTTTTGGCCGTTAAATTTCTCGACCTTAAACTTTCCATCTTCCACCATTGCTCCCACTCAAACTAGGAGCCCTCTTTTCCTTCAAGTTAACTTTCGCTCTAATACCAATTGTTAGAAAAATAGGACTGCAGAGAAATAAAATAAAATAGATGTGGAAATATACACAACAAAATAGAGACATAGATATATGTGGCTCACTCGATGTGGGCTGTGTTCACCAGAGAAATTGCCAGGTCCTTCATTTATTATTATCCAGTAAATGAAGGGACACAACCTACAACACACCTGTTGTAACTTCCTCTTCTTTCTCTCAGAATACAATATTCACTCTCACACACAACCATAATACAATTCCCTCATAAATGAGGGTTACCTTCTAGGAAAAAAAACCCTAACATAAATTTTATTGTCATATTTGCGACCTTATAATGAACGATCCATATTGACTACAAAATTACAATATTTTACAAGGCAATTTTTCCCAAAATTTCTCTTCGGGGGTGCTTCCCCCGAATTCCTTGCCCAGGGGGGGTCCAAAGTATTGTCACCTGATGCAAGAGCATCTCCCACATCAAGCGAGCCAGCATGGAAGGAAAGAGACAGCTGGACAAGCGCCAACACAAATTTTGAAATCACCTTGAAGATTGTTGCGTGATCTTAAATGAAGTCATTAAATATGAGGCGCACTTGTAAATGTAATCGGACCTTGAGCCATACACTCTCGTCCTTAGTAAATAGGAGGCATTTAAAGTAGTTAATGCAAGTAAATAGAAATTTAATATTAGATTAGACAGTTTTAGAAAGAAAGAGGGAAACGGGATATAGACACCCTCATTGTGTATTGTAACATTATTATGAGCATTTTGTGTATGAAGAACACAGGAGAGAAGCAGAGAAATGTGTAAGAACACCCATGTACAGATCTTGAATTAATAGAAGGAAATTGATTCAATTTCATGGTGTTGTGTTATTCTCTGTGTATGTATGTTAATTGATATTCTCATAGATGTTTTCTTCCTGTTATGCATTTGTTGTTATGCTGTGTGTATTATTTCATGTGTTGAGATTGAAATCTGAGAAAGGAAGTAGGAGAAATGAGTTTCAATTGTTTCTCTATCTGAGAAAGGATTCCTACAAGGAGTGCATTTGAAGGTGTCCGCAAGGAGTGCGTTGACAGAAGGCTCAGATAGTTTAACTCTTGTTCTCGTTCACCCAGAAGTGAAATTGGGTTATAGGAGCCGTGCAAGGAGTGCGCAGGCTAAGGAAAGTCTCAGTCGTGAATCTGAGTGGAGTATTGAAGGGCTGCTACTACAGGAATGCACAGAGTCGAAGGTATTCAGCACTTGGAAGTGTCTGAGAGTTACCGCAAGGAGTGCGTGCAAGAATCTTCTCTAAGGCTCAGAGTCATGAAAAATCTCAGGAGGGATAAGTCCTTTGAAGATATTGAAGGTAGCACAAATAGTTGGAGCATATCGAGTGACTCAAGAATACGGAGGTTTGAGTCAGAGTTGATTTAACCCAGGAAGGAGTTCTTGGTTCATTTCGTGAATGTATCGAGGAGGAGGAGACAGACGGTCAGGATCTTGTGGTGAGGATTTGCGAAACCCCGCCAGCCGTCAGATCCGCTAGAGAAGTGGGGAGGTTACGGTTGCATCCGGAGTTTAAGCTCAAAGGATTGTGGACCGCCGAATATGCATATAGTTACCCATCAACTGTCCAATTTGACAGGATTTGCATAGGGTTTAAGCCTTCGTGAGCAGAGTGGAAACTCCGAGAAGCATCGGAATATTGAGGCATCAGAGTTCAGGAAATCGGGAATCCCATGGACTAGAGATTGGGAAAATCCATCGTGGAAATCTCGACGAGCTCAGAGTCCTTCATCTGTTGAGACAAGTGGCAGGAACCTGGAGTCATCGGTATATCGGGGCTTCAGAAGTCAAGAGCCCGATACCTTTTGAGTCTCGCAATAGCGAAGGGATCATAGCCGTGGATCTCAGGTAAGATGCGTGCCGGTTGACCACTCGATCGGAGGTTTGGTCATCGGGGTTCATAGGAGTGAGTGGTTTTGACTTTTCATTCGGCGAAGTCCGAGGTTCGATCTGAACCGCCCGTTATTCGGGACGTGCGTCGGGAGATCTGAAGAAGTTAGGTTTCAACAATTCAGGAGTCCTGGAGACAAGGGAAATGTTGCATCAGGAATTGTGAAATCGTGACATGCGATATACCGACAGTTAAAGGATAGCGTGGGCCACAACGGAGTTAGTGGAGGACAGGTGGTACGAGCTATCGAAGTTTCATGGCGAGAAGTCCCGAAATATTGACATTAGGATTCGTGATCCCGTGAATTCCGAAGTCCCGACGAGATAAGGGATCGTTGAAAAGTTAAAGTAGCGAGCTCATTGGAGTTTCGGCATATCGTGAGTCGGGAGTTGGTAAAGTGAATTGCCTGATATCGCGAGTGGCGAAATCGCGATAGGAAAGGTCCCGACAGGCAAAGAAAGGGTCAACATTGACTTGCATTGGGGTTCGGGGGTTCGAAACACCAACGCTCGACCATTGACCTCGCGATACTGCGAAGCCCTATTCCCCGATAAGTAAAGAGGGGGATTGCGTGAAGAGTTCTTTGGGTGTAGATTTCCCGATAGGGAAATAGAAGGACCGGTTAGTGTTCTTCAGGCCGAGAAAGGAGAAGATCCTGTGAGCGGACGTGCTCGGGAGCGCGCCTGCGTCAAGTGGTATCAGAGCCTGATTCTTGTTTGTACATTTCAGGCAAGAGAGGCAAGAGGTAAAGAGCACTCTGATACACATCAAGTGGTATCAGAACTTAGAAAAGCTTCTTTACTTTCTGTAGCAAGGAAAAGGAGAATTCACCATGCCACCGAGAAGAAGAGATAGACAATTACCTGATCCAGAGGAGGAAAGGGAAATGTCCAGACGAAGGGGCAGGCAAGTGCAGAATCCAGAAGTAGAAAGAGATCTGCATAACTTACGCGCTAGAGTTGTGGACATGAAGATAAGACAAAGGTTCACAGCTGATGTAGGAGATATCAGTGAGTTCGAAAATGAAGATGATGCTGGACATGGAGAAGAAGAAATCCCAGCAGAAGATGTAGCAAATGAGCGCTTACTTAAAGCTGTTGCAAGAAAGGGGGTAAAGGTAAAGATGGATATTCCGGTTTATGAGGGAAATCTAGATGTAGAAGAGCTTCTAGACTGGATTAAATCTCTAGACACCTACTTTGACTATGAAGATGTCGAAGAGGACAAGAAATTCAAGCATGTCGTCACAATATTAAAAGGACATGCAACATTGTGGTGGGATGAACTACAAGTGGATAGGCGTTGCCAAGGCAAACAAAAAATTAAGAGTTGGGACAGGATGATTGCAAAGATGAAGGCAAAATTCATTCCCAAGGACTATCAAATTACTCTGTTCAGGAGGATGCAGAACCTGAGACAGAAGATGATGACAGTGAAGGAATATACTGAAGAGTTTTACAAGTTGAATATTAGGGAAGGTCATCACGAAAGCAATGACGAAAAGGTGGCCAGGTATATGAATGGCCTGAGATATGAGATTCGGGATGAGATGAGCATGGTAACCATCCGAACTGTGGAGGATGCTTATCATATGGCTCTGAAAGCTGAAGAGAAGCTGAGCCAAAAGCAAGGTCAAAGGGGCCGAGGCAAAAGTCAGCCCAGAGGAAAATCGGTTGCCCAAGAAAAATATCAGAATCCCAAGGAAGACTGGAAGAAACCTCAGACTCGAGTCGAGAGAGGTGGAAGTTCACAACGAGGGAAATATGATGAGCAAAGAGAAAAACATACTGAGTAGAGGAGGATATGCTGATAATAATAGGTTTCCTCGTACCAAAGGTAGAGGAAGAGGAAGAGGTGGAGTAATCACATGCTTCACGTGTGGAAAAAATGGGCACAAGTCATTCGAGTGTCCAGAGAAAAAGAAAGAAAATAGAGAAGCTCACATCACCGAAGCATAGAGGCAAGATGTTGAGGCAGAATATGCTGAAGGCGGAAGGTCGCTGATGATGCGGAAAGTTATTTTGACACCAGAGAAAGAAGTGAAAAGTTCAGTCCAAAGGACTCGACTTTTCAGAACAGCTTGCAAGACCAAGGGTTGGGCATGCGAGGTCATTGTGGACAGCGGTAGCATGGATAATCTCATTTCAACCGAGATGGTAGAGAAACTGGAGCTGGAGACAACTGATCATCCAAGTCCATATAAAGTTTCGTGGCTACAAAAAGGACATCAGGTAAATGTCACCAAACAGTTCTTAGTTGAATTTAAGATAGGGGGATATAATGATAAGATATTATGCGATGTTATTCCTATGGATGTTTGACATCTATTGCTGGGTAGACCGTGGCAATATGATAGAAATGTGATTCATGATGGGAGAATGAATACATATACCTTAGAAAAGAATGGGAGGACTCATATGTTGCTTCCAATTAAGGACAAGGAGGTAAAACCGGAAGTAAGTAACACTGTACTTCTCATGAGTGGGAAGGAACTTCTTACCGAGGTTAAAAAGAAGGAGGATCCACATTTCATTGTGGTCAGGAAACCGAGGATTTTTCTGACTAGCACAAGGGTAGATGATTTTCCAGGTGATCCAAAATCGGATCCAGAAGCCTGACAGGGCTTAAAAATGCTCAAAAATGAAAGTGCTCGGAATATGACGAAACCAACACCATTGTGTCTGTCTCGTCTTCTTCATTCCGGTGGTATATTTACTTTGTCAAACGGGCTTCGTATGAGAAAGATATCGTGTTCTGTCCGAAAAGTCAAACAGGCAAAAAAAGGGGATGATTGTACAGTCCGTACAGTGCCACGTGGCATGATGAGTGTATAGGCCATACGGCCATACAGTTGACATGGCAACCTTGGGAGGCGACACGTGGAAGCTCTAGGAGGTGACACATGGCATGCTAATTTGGCATACGGGCAGACAGTTGGGCCAATCCATGGGTGACACGTGTCACCACTGTAAGGGTGACACGTGGCACGGGATGACGTGGAAGACACGTGGCAGGATGACAGGGCAGTATGGTGATGCATGGACGACACGTGGGGCATCCAGTGATTGACACTTGTCATGGTTGGGTTGGTTGTTGGTGTTCCACGTGGCCCAGTCACGGGCTTCCACGTGGCACCCTGTGGTTGGTTTATGGGTTTTGGTAAAATTTGTATGGCGTGCACAGGAGTCGAACCGACGACCTCACCTCTGGGCAACGAACTGGCAGAGCTGGTCTAACTGCCCGCCCTATGGGTATGACTTAATAGACATACGGCATAAAATTTATCTATGTTTGAATGAAAGCTTTTTCAGCGGGGAAAAGGGTTGGGGCTTAGACCCAGCCCATGGTCCGACACCTATACACATGCGACCATATGTTTGGAGCACTGGGTTGAATGGCATGGGTGTAATGGATACGGTCCAGCCCTCGGATCTTGGGCGGATCCCACAAGACCGGGGCCTATCCACAAAAAGGGCGTGGTTATATAGTTAAGCCCGTGGACCTATGACCACGCCACCAAACCAGGAGCCAGAGATGGGGGGCCAGCGGACAAATAGTGAAGCGCCTGGCTACATGGTTGGGCGCCCATAAGACCAGGGTGCTAGTGCGAAGGGGGCTGCGCTCGATTTTATTCAAAAGTGGGTTTTTGGTTAAGTTTTTGGATTTTTATTAATATTATGCCTGATTTTAATTGATTTTCTCCATTTTTGGGAGATATTGGGCATTTTTTTAGCCCAAATTTTGGGAGGAAGTTGGAGATGAACAACCGACTTCAAATCTATATAAACCAGGCCTGTTTGAGGCCATGGAGGACAGTCAAGGATGGAAAAGAGAAGATTTATGCTGAAGGGAAGCCAAGCCAAAGCCATTTTTATGCAGGGAAGATATTGAGGAGCAGACATTGTCGAGTCATTTCTGGGAGCTCCGGACGTCCGTTTTGCGTGTCGTTTTCTTTGCAGGGTTCTAGAGATCTGGATGAACACGACCAAATCAATCTTGTAGCCAATTGGCATTGCTGCGATGTACTTTTGATATTTTGAATAGAAATAAAGAAGCCTCCCCCACAGAGACAAAGGTCCAGAGACGTAGGCAAAGTTGTGCCAAACTCCGTTATCAATTCTCACGTTATGGTTTGTTGTCTATTATTTCATTTCAGATCTACAAATGTGTATATAGTTGTTATAATTCCTCTTCTTTCCTCATTCTTTCACTAAGTTTCTCAAATGGTTAATTAACGCATGCAAAATTAAAAGTCAACCATAGTCATTAAAAGATCCTACGGATCAAGTGGTATCAGAGCTAGTTGACGTTTGGATTTGAGTTTTTCATGTTAACCAGGGAAAAGCTACAGCGTGGTGAAGGCGAGCTTGT
>SNQJ01S0005439.1:120536-130876 GCA_010110895.2 Picea sitchensis | reverse complement strand
CAGGTCAGGATTATGTGGTTCATGCTCATCATGTTAAAGCAAATAAAACACTTCAAACAATGGAACAAGTAAAGAAGGCAGTGCAACCAAGAAAAAAACCAATAATTGTTTCAAATGAAGTAATTGATCTTAAGCAAGAACAAGACATGGTTGTTGAATGGAAAATCAATCATAAGTTGCTTCAAGATAAGCTCATGTCGTGAAAATATCTCAAGTATATCAGCTCATTTGCAGTCGTCTTTTTGATACTGTCATTAGCAATGTTTTATACATGGATGATAGTGGCTTCAGTAATATGTAACAGGGTTCAAATGGCTAACAATATACTGTCAGTTGTCATGATTCTGTTACAGTTGATCTTTATGAGACAGGTGCACAAGATAGATTTCAGAGACAAAGGACAAGATGGGTGGCCTATCCCGAGCTTTTTGACTGGTCAGTAACCTTTTGGGGACCAAAAGGTCTTTTTGTGGGGAGGTGTGATCCAGAATCGGATCCAGAAGCCTGACAGGGCTTAAAAATGCTCAAAAATGAAAGTTCTTGGAATATGACGAAACCAGTGCCATTACGTCTGTCTCGTCTTCCTGATTCCGGTGGTATATTTACTTCATCAAATGGGCTCCATATGAGCAAGATATCGCATTCTGTCTGAAAAGTCAAACAGGCAAAAAAAGGGATGACTGTACAGTCCGTACAGTTCGTATAGTGCCACGTGGCATGATGACTGTACAGGCTGTATGATCGTACAATTGACATGGCAACCCCGAAAGGTGACACGTGGAAACTCTAGGAGGTGACACATGGCATGCTGATTTGGCGTACGGGCAGACAGTTGGGCCAATCCATGGGTGACACATGTCACCACTGTAAGGGTGACATGTGGCACGAAATGATGTGGCAGACACGTGGAAGGATGATAGGGAAGTACGGTGACGCGTGGTAGACATGTGGGGCATCCAACGATTGACACTTGGCATGTTTTGGTTGGTTGTTGGTGTGCCACGTGGCCCAGTCACAGGCTACCACGTGGCACCCTGTGGTTGGTTTATGGGTTTTGGTAAAATTTGTATGGCGTGCACGGGAGTCGAACCGGCGACCTCACCTCCGGGCAATGAACTGGCAAAGCTAGGCTAACCTCCTTCCCTATGGGTATGAATTAATAGAAATACGGCATAAAATTTATTTATGTTTGAATGAAAGCTTTTTCGGCGGGGAAAAGGGCTGGGGCTTAGCCCCAGCCCATGGTCCGACACCTATACACATGCGACCATATGTTTGGAGCACGGGGTTGAATGGAAAAGGGTGTAATGGATAGGGTCCAGCCCCCGTATCCTAAGTGGATCCCACAGGACCGAGGCCTATCCACAAAAAGGGCGCGGTTATACAGTTAAGCCCGTGGACCTATGACCACGCCACCAAACCAAGAGCCAGAGATGGGGGGCCAACGGACAAATAGTGAAGCGCTTGGCCACATGGTCGTGCGCCCATAAGACCAGGGTACTAGCGCAAAGGGGGCTATGCCCGATTTTATTCAAAAGTGGGTTTTTGGTTAAGTTTTTGGATTTTTATTTATATTATGCCTGATTTTAATTGATTTTCTCCATTTTTGGGAGATATTGGGCATTTTTGGAGCCCAATTTTTGGGAGGAAGTTGGAGATGAACAACCAAATTCAAATATATATAAACCAGGCCCGTTTGAGGCCATGGAGGACAGTCAAGGACAGAAAAGAGAAGATTTATGCTGAAGGGAAGCAAATCCAAAGCCATTTTTATGCAGGGAAGATATTGAGGAGCAGACGTTGTCGAGTCATTTCTGGGAGCTCCGGACGTCCGTTTTGCGTGTCATTTTCTTTGCAGGGTTCTAGAGATCTGGACGAACATGACCAGATCATTCTTGTAGCCAATTGGCACTGCTGCGATGTACTTTTGATATTTTGAATAGAAATAAAGAAGCCTCCCCCACAAAGACAAAGGCCCGGAGATGTAGGCAAAGTTGTGCCAAACTCCGTTATCAATTCTCATGTTATGTTTTGTTGTCTATTATTTCATTTCAGATATGAAAATGTGTATATGGTTGTTATAATTCCTCTTCTTTCCTCATTCTTTCACTAAACTTCTCAAATGGTTAATTAATGCATGCAAAATTAAAACTCAACCATAGTCATTAAAAGATCCTACGGATCACCAGGAGAAGTTCAAGAACTGCTGGAAGAGTTCGCCGACATAGTAGTGGATGAATTACCTCGTTCGTTGCCACTGATGATAAGTGTGAGTGATCATATCAATCTCATACCAGGAGCTAGCTTACCAAATAAATCCACGTACAGATTGACGCTGTAGGAGAATGAAGAGGTTAAAAGACAAGTCCAGGAGTTGTTGGACAAAGGTTTGGTCAGAGAAAGCTTGAGCCCATGTGCTATTCCAACAGTACTCAGTCCGAAGAAAGACGGAGGCTGGAGGATGTGTACTAACTCAAGGGCGATCAACAAGATAACCATCAGGTACAGATTTCCATTGCCAAGAATGGATGATTTGATGGATTTCTTAAGTGGAAAAATTTATTTTCAAAGATTGATTTGAAAAGTGGATATCACCAAATCCGCATGAGAGAGGGTGATGAATGGAAGACAACATTCAAAACAAACAAAGGGTTGTATGAATGGCTTGTTATGCCATTTGGCCTAACAAATGCGCCAAGTACCTTCATGAGGTTGATGAACGAAGTCCTGAAGGAATTCATTGGGAAATTTGTCATTGTGTATTTGGATGACATACTGATTTTCAGTAAAACAACAGCGGAGCATCTAGAGCATTTAGCTACAGTGATGCAGAAATTACAGTAGGAGAAGCTGTTGATAAACATGAAGAAGTTCTCATTCATGAAGACAGAGCTCATTTATTTGGGGTTTGTTATTTCAGCAAATGAGTTGAGGATGGACCCAGATAAGGTGGAGGTAATAAAAAATTGGCCATCACCGAAGAATATATTTGAGGTGAGAAGTTTTCACAGATTGGCTAGTTTCTACCGGAAGTTCATCAGGAATTTCAGTGGAATCAGCGTAGCGATGATGGATACAGTGAAGAAAAGACATAAATCTTTTCACTGGACAGAAGAGGCTGAGAAGAGTTTCAATCTATTGAAACAGAAGATCATGGAACAACCTGTTCTGGTGTTACCGGATTTCTGAAAAACATTTCAAGTGAAATGCGATGCAAGCGGATTTGCAATAGGGGTAGTCTTGAGTCAGGAGGACAGGCCAATTGCATATTTCAGCGAGAAGCTGAATGAAGCGAAGGTGAAGTATTCCACATATGATAAGGAGTTTTATGCCATCATTCAGGCATTGAAGAAGTGGAGGCATTATTTGATTCCGAGAGAATTTATTCTATATAGTGATAACCATGCATTGCAGTTTGTAACCCAATAGGAGAAGTTGAATCAGAAGCATGTTAAGTGGGTTGAATACATGCAGAATTTTACATTTGTGATTAAACATATTTCTGGTACTACTAACAAAGTTGTTGATGCTTTGAGCAGGAAGTGTTTTTTTTTGTAGGAATTCAAAGTCAAAACATTTGGTTTTGATGATCTCAGAGACATGTACGTAGATGATCCAGACTTCAAGGAAGCGTATGAAGCAACTGAGAATCCATTTCTCAGAGATAGAAGCCAGTGGGGTGAATACATGATCCAGGAAGGATTATTTTTTAAAGGCAATCAGCTGTGTATTCCAAATTGTTCCATGAGGGAGAATCTATTGAAGGAGAAACACAGTGGAGGATTGGTCGGACACTTCGATCATGACAAGATGTTCGCAAAGTTGAGAGAATCATACTTTTGGCCAGGGATGTGATCAGAGGTCAAGAGATTTGTAGAAAGGTGTAGAATTTGCCATCATTCGAAGGGAAGGAAGAAGAATGCAGGATTCTATCAACCATTGCCCATACCTGAAAGGTTGTGGGATGTGATTAGCATGGATTTCATATTGGGGTTGCCAAGGATGCAAAGAGGATTTGATTCAATATTTGTGGTGGTGGATAGATTTTCCAAGATGGCACACTTTATCCCATGTCAGAAAACCAGTGACGCAACTCACATCGCGAACCTATTTTTCAAAGAAGTCATTCGACTTCACAGCTTACCAAGGAGCATAGTTTCAGACAGAGATACGAAGTTCATAGAGAATTTCTAGAGAACCTTATGGAAGAAGCTGGGAACTAAATTGTTGTTTAGTTCATCGTATCATCCGCAGACAGATGGACAGACAGAAGTGGTAAACATAAGTCTAGGAGATTTGCTGAGAAGCTTGGTGACAGAGCACCACAGCAGTTGGGACAATATATTGCCACAGGCAGAGTTTTCATATAACGACTCAGTGAACAGGAGTACAGGAAAAATCCCATTCCAGGTTGTTTATGGCATGCATTTGAGGGGAATTTCTGAATTGATGGATTCAGAACAGACTGCGACTAGGAGCGCTAGTGCAGAAGAATTTACTGAGGCGATGAAAGAACTTCACAGCCAGGTGAAGGAGCAACTGCTGAAATCAAGCCAAGAATATAAGCGCAGGGAAGATCAGCACATAAGACAACTTCAGTTTGAGGTTGGTGATCTGGTTCTGGAACATCTGAGAAGAGAAAGGTTCCCGAGAGGAACGTATAATAAATTGAAGATGAAGAAAATCGGACCCTGCAAGGTCTTGAAGAAAATTGGAGAAAATGCTTATGAGATTGAATTGCCCGACGGGATCGGAATTTCTTCGATATTCAATATCTCAGATTTATACCCATACAGAGCTGGGGAGATAGAGACTAGAAGTGATGAACAGTCATAGGTTCAGTGGCGAAAGAAGATGCCAGTTGCAGATAATCCACAGATGGAGTGGGTATTAGATAAACGAGTGGGTAAGAGGACCAGGTGAAAGAAATACTTTGAGTATCTGGTCAAATGGAAGAACCATCCAGTTGAAGATGCCATCTGGGAGACTGAAGTAGAAATACTTAAGCATGGACAGACCGTGCAGGAGCTCATGGACAGGAGCCCATGAAAATTTTTCAAGCAAGGGAGTATGATGCAGGAGCATCTCTCACATCAAGCGAGCCAGTGCGGAAGGCAAGAGACAGCTGGACAAGCGCCAACACAAATTTTGAAATCACCTTGAAGATTGTTGCGTGATCTTAAATGAAGTCATTAAAGATGAGGCGCACTTGTAAATGTAATCGAACCTTGAGCCATACGCTCTCGTCCTTAGTAAATAGGAGGCATTTAAATTAGTTAATGCAGGTAGATAGAAATTTAATATTAGATTAGACAGTTTTAGAAAGAAAGAGGGAAACGGGATATAGACACCCTCATTGTGTATTGTAACATTATTATGAGCATTTTGTGTATGAAGAACACAGGAGAGAAGCAGAGAACTATGTAAGAACACCCATGTACAGATCTTGAATTAATAGAAGGAAATTGATTCAATTTCATGGCGTTGTGTTATTCTCTGTGTATGTATGTTAAATGATATGCTCATAGATGTTTTCTTCCTGTTATGCATTTACTGTTATGATGTGTGTATGATTTCATGTGTTGAGATTGAAATCTGAGAAAGGAAGTAGGAGAAATGAGTTTCAATTGTTTCTCTATCTGAGCAAGGATTCCTGCAAGGAGTATAGTTGAAGGTGTCCGCAAGGAGTGCGTTGACAGAAGGCTCAGATAGTTTAACTCTTGTTCTCGTTCACCCAGAAGTGAAATTGGGTTATAGGAGCCATGCAAGGAGTGCGCAGGCTAAGGAAAGTCTCAGTCGTGAATCTGAGTGGAGTATTGAAGGGATGATGCTGCAGGAGTGCGCAGAGTCAAAGGTATTCATCACTTGGAAGTGTCTGAGAGTTGTCGCAAGGAGTGCGTGCAAGAATCTTCTCTAAGACTCAGACTCGTGAGAAACCTTAGGAGGGATAAGTCCTTTGAAGATATTGAAGGTAGCACAAATAGTTGGAGCATATCGCGTGACTCAAGAAGACAGAGGTTTGAGTCAGAGTTGATTTAACCCAGGAAGGAGTTCTTGGTTCATTTCGTGAATGTATCAAGGAGGAGGAGACAAACGATCAGGATCTTTTGGTGAGGATTTGAGAAACCTCGCCAGCCGTCAGATCCGCCAGAGAAGTGGGGAGGTTACAGTTGCATCCGGATTTTAAGCTCAAAGGATTGTGGACCATCGGATCTGCATATAGTTACCCGTCAACCATCCGATTTGAAAGGAGTTGCATAGGGTTTAAGCCTTCGTGAGCAAAGTGGAAACTCTGAGAAGCATCGAAATATTGAGGCGTCGGAGTTCGCGAAATCGAGAATCCCGTGGACTAGAGATCGGGCAAATCCATCGTGGAAATCCCGACGAGATCAGAGTCATTCATTTGTTGAGAAAGGTGGCAGGAACTGGGAGTCATCAGTATATCGGGGCTTCAGAAGTCAAGAGCCCGAGACCTTTTGAGTCTCGCAACAGTGAAGGGATCATAGTCGTCGATCTCAAGTAAGACGCGTGCCGGTTGACCGCTCGATTAGAGGTTTGGTCATCGAGGTTCGTAGGAGTGAGTGGTTTTGACTTTTCATTCGACGAAGTCCAAGGTTCAATCTGAACCACCCATTATTCGGGACACGCGTCAGGAGATCCGAAGAAGTCAGGGTTTGGCAATTCGGGAGTCCTGGAGACAAGGGAAACATTGCATCAGGAATCGTGAAATTGCGACACACGATATCCCAACAGTTAAAGGATAGTGTGGGCCACAACGGAGTTAGTGGAGGACAGGTGGCACGAGCTATCGGAGTTTCGTGGCGAGAAGTCCCGAAATATTGACATTAGGATTCACGATCCTACGAAGTCCGAAGTCCCGACGAGATAAGGGATCCTTGAAAATTTAAAGTAGCGAGCTCATTGGAGTTTCGGCATATCGTGAGTCAGGAGTCGGTAAAGTGAATTGCTTGATATCGCGAGTGGGGAAATCGCAATAGGAAAGGTCCTGATAGGCAAAGAAAGGATCAGCGTTGACTTGCATCGGGGTTTGGGGGTTTGAAACACCAACACTCGACCATTGAACTCATGATACCTCAAAGCCTGATTCCCTGATAAGTAAAGAGGGGGATCGCGTGAAGAGTTCTGTGGGTGTAGATTTCTCGATAGGGAAAATAGAAGGACTGGTTAGTGTTCTTCGGGCCGAGAAAGGAGAATATCATGTGAGAAGACGTACTCGGGAGCGCGCCTACATCATCACCACTCCCCATATACCCCCTTGGTGAAAGATGTGGAGGGGAAAGCCCCCCCCAGCTCCCCGTCAGCTAATGGGGTCCAAACGCGGCTAAAACAAGACCTCTGAATCAGGAACATAATCAGGCTTCACAACCAACAAACCCTTAGTAGCCACGTCCCCCAGCAGGGGGAAATCCTAATGTCAGTAATCGAAGCTTGAATCCTTCCATTGTCGATGCCCAACCACAACAAGGAAGGAAAAATAAATTTCACACCAATTTCCCTTGCGCATTGTGTGGTGAGTATGGTCATTATACTCACCATTTCCCCCTAGATTGTCGATTACAAACTCATGAATGAGTCTCAAACCTCCAGAACCCTATCCCACAAGGTGTTATGTTGATTCCTCCAAACTTTCCTCAGGCCCCACAACCCACAATGTTGCATAACCCATTCCCACATAATGGAATGGTAACAACACAACAATATCTTGGTTCCCCCCCCCCACAACAACTGGGTTAGTACTCTAACACAAGACAATGAAAAATGAGTAATATTTCAACCCACAATATTCTTCTCACATCAGAGGAGGATATCCTTCTCCAAGCCCATATCCGTTGGTACGACCTGCATTCCATCTTTACCCTGACCACATCTGATACACCTCCATTACCAACAAGTCCCTCATTGATGATCCCATGCCCTAGTAGTAACCCCACCCCCAGGGGTCATGGTACCACGAGCACCTCTTCGATCCACTGCTCATACCCCATATGCAAGAACAACACACAGTTATAGCCTCGTCGATGACTTGGCCCAATCTCCTACAACCATGTCTGTCCTGGAGGTTTTACAAACCTATCCTTCACAACAAAAATCCTTGCTATCTACATTAGGGGAAGTCGACCCTTATGACTCAAGTCTCATCAGTTTTGACTTGGACAACTCAGAGCCTCGACTCCCTTCATTGGTGGCCTTCCAAATACCTATCACAATTTGAAATATTACTGTTCATCGGTGTATTGTAGATTGAGGTGCATTCACATGCATCATATTCAAACAGGTCTAGAAAAATCTAGGCTCCCCCGAGCACACCCCTTCTACCAACACTCTTAGAGCTTACGATGGTCGTACCTCACAACCCCAAGGGCTACTTCAAAATGTTCCCATTGAACTCGCATGTAAAATAGTCTTAATCGACATCGCGGTCATTGGGTAAAGAGTATTATTGTAATGAAACCTTCAATTGGGTGAAGATTATAACTATAATGAACCATCCAAATGGTTGCCAATTAAGCATTTATAAAAGGTGAAGGGATGTAAACCAAGCCAAAAATATTAAAAAATATGGTGAAAATGTGGAAGGCTTCATAAACCTCTAAACAAATCCATATGAAAAAAGAACAAAGATTATGAGGCCATTCATGTCATCCCAATGGGGAGTGAGAGGCAAAAGACATTCTTTCACATGACATGCAACTAGTGAAGCTTAATATATTGGTAGCAAACGATGATGAAGAAGAAGAATGTTCGTCCTCTAAAAAGGGAACCTGCTAACCCCAACTCATTTCAATATTGGAATACGTAAAAAATTGTATGCTAACAGGTTCATCATTAGAGAAAAATTTAGGTATTCCAACAAATTTATCTCATAAAAAAACTAGTTTTAAAAATAGTTAAATGCAAACAAATTCAACATGTTCATCACCTACCATTTAAAAAATAAAAAGTGATAAACAAAAGGGAAGTGTTTGGTGCATTGGATATGGTACATTTCATTAAAATTAAAAAAAAAAAAAAACTTAATTTTTTTTTTTAATTATTCCAAATTGTTATAGTTTTTTTATTAGTTTTGTTTAAAATGATATTACTTGTTGAGATTGTATAATCTTAGTGTAATAGGGATTTTAGGGTGTTGATTTCATTATAAATTCAAAAAGGGAATTTAAATAATGCACAATTACAATTTCAACAAAATTTTAAATATAAAAAAAAAATCATTAATTATTATACATCAATTTTGTGCCCTAATAAAAGTTCTTTTTTTTTAAATAAAATGTTATAGTATTATTTAAATTGGAAAACTTTTTTATTTGTTTTTTAAGGTGATAAAACTTATTATAACTCAATTGTAAATAAAAAACAAACATTTTACTTTGTATAAAAAAATGATTTTAAATTAAAAACTCATATATTGATATAAATCTACTTGACCACCCAGAATCGAACTTTGCCAATAATTAAAAAAAGGAAGACGAAAAAAAAATAACCATTTTGACTTTGAATATAAACAAATTCAAATCATAAATTAGTATACTTAATGGCCAAAAGAAAAGTTCAGTTTTAGTCGAAAATGAAACAGTTAAACTTGCAACTTTGCAAAGTTAGGGTGTTGTCTAGGTTCGAACTGGGGACCTTCAGTGTGTAAGACTGATGTGATAATCAACTACACCACAACACCAGGTGATATCGAAGTTTCATGGCCATATTTTAGAAGGTCAGAACCTCATAATTTAAACATCCCAACAACTATGGTTGGCTTTCAATATCTTCATCTTTCAATACAAATGTAATGTTGGAGAGCAACTTGCCATTATGCCCATGCAATTGAAGGAGACTAGTTTTCAAAGGAAGATCTGTACTTCCAATTCTGGAAGAAATACTGTTGATTTTAGTGCCATCATAATACTGTTGATTTTATTACCTTTAATATGCTTTATACAATTCCATTCCCTCATCCACAGGTGGCCCTAAAAAGTTAGGCTAAAGATTCTACAAAATGAGGATTTTTTCAGGGGATATTTGTTCGAAATACGACAAGAAATTGTTGGATTCGTAGATTTAAGTGACTATTTCTATAAAATCTGAATGCCCTGAGAGTTTTTCAACATGCTGAATCCATTTCTGCATTCAGAAATGAATTCTGAACAACAAAAAATAGTGATTCGTATAAAATTATATCGTCGGATTCCGACGAAAAAAACCATTTCGTATAATAGCTAGCCAACACCATACGAAAATTTCGAGTCCTTAAAATTTTTTTTATTAACTTGGCTCACTTTATTTTTTTCTTTAATATCTAATCTTTAGCCTTGGAAAGAAGAACG
>SNQJ01S0005439.1:93916-112286 GCA_010110895.2 Picea sitchensis | reverse complement strand
TATTATACATCAATTTTATGCCTAATAAAAGTTCATTTTTTTTTTGAAAATAAAATAAGTATTATTTAAATTGCAAACCTTTTTTCTTTGTTTTTTTTAAGGTGATAAAACTTATTATAACTCAGTTGTAAATAAAAAAACAAACATTTTACATTGTATAAAAAAACGATTTTAAATTAAAAACTCATATATTGATATAAATCTACTTGACCACCCAGATTCAAACTTTGCCAACAATTAACAAAAGGAAGAGGAAAAAACAATAACCATTTTGACTTTGAATATAAACAAATTCAAATCATAAATTAGTATACTTAATGGCCAAAAGAAAAGTTCAGTTTTAGTCGAAAATGAAACAGTTAAACTTGCAACTTTGTAAAGTTAGGGTGTTGTCTAGGTTCGAACTGGGGACCTTAAGTGTGTAAGACTGACGTGATAACTGACTACAGCACAACACCAGGTGATATCGAAGTTTCGTGGCCATCTTTTAGAAGGTCGGAACCTCATAATTGAAACATCCCAACAACTATGGTTGGCTTTCAATATCTTCATCTTTCAATACAAATGTTGGAGAGCAACTTGCCATTACACCCATGCAATTGAAGGAAACTAGTTTTTAGAGGCAGATCTGTACTTCCAATTCTGGAAGAAATACTATTGATTTTAGTGCTATCAGAGTACTTTTGATTTTATTACCTTTAATATGCTTTATAAAATTCCATTCTGTCATCCACAGGTGGGCCTAAAAAGTTAGGCTAAAGATTCTACAAAATGAAGATTTTTTCAGGGGATATTTGTTCGAAATCTGGCAAGAAATTGTTGGATTCGTAGATTTAAGTGACTATTTCTGTAAAATTTGAATGCCTTGAGAGTTTTTCAACATGTTGAATCCATTTTTTCATTCAGAAATGAATTCTGAACAACAAAAAACAGTGATTCATATAAAATTATTGCGCCGTATTCCGACGAAAAAAACCATTTCATAGAATAGCTAGCCAACACCATACGAAAATTTTGGGTCCTTTACAAAAATTTTATCAACTCGACTCGCTTTTCTTTTCTTTAATATTTAATCTTTAACCTTGGAAAAGACAATGGGTTTTGTTTGTTTGTTTTTTTTGCTTTAATATTTAATCTTTAGCCTTGGAAAGGAGAACTGGTTTTGCTTGTTTTTTGCAAAATATAGGTTTTTTTTTGCTCAAATGAGTACCAAATCTCCAAGTCGCAACAACACAGTAACCAAAGCTTGGGGGAAATATCACATGGTGAGCCAAATAGTAAGCATTAATGCACATGTCCAAGCACCAACGCACAAGGCAACACGAGGAGGAGAGCCCACAAGGTCCGACTACATTTGCACTATGCATCAAAACCATTCATTAACGACTGTTAATATAAAATTCAAATGTTTTTATGGAAGATTGCATGTGGGATATGTTCCACTATCAAAACGGCAAGAAACTAGAGACCAAGCGCCCTCATTTTTGGTTGAATCCATTTTGGATCACCGAAAGAGGAAGATAGGGATCTCAAGGAAGAGGAATAGATGGATCAAGAGAAAGACCCGACATATAGTGTCATTATTATGATTATTTTTATTTTGGTAATCTTGAGAGAGATTGTAGAAACAAAATGTATGATTTGACAAATAAAGGTGCTAATATTATTGTTGAAGAATTTACTAGAAATGAAAAGTTAATTATAACAAGTTTAATGATTCACAATGAAGAATATGAGGCATGGTACATTGATTGGGATGTTCAACTCATATGGCATATCAAGAGGAGTTGTTCACAACTATAAACAAAAAATATTTTGGTAAAGTGTTATATTGGATATGATAGTGCGTCAAATGTAAAAAACAAGTGCAATGGTTGTTCTAGCAATAAATGATAAGAAAAATGTTTATCGATGACACATTGTTAACAATGATACTTAAGAAAAACATACTTTTAATAGGAAAAATAATGCAAAAAAATTACAAGTTATTGTTAGATACTAAAGAATGTTGGATAATGGACAAGATTAACATGAATGTAGTGGTGGTGAGAGAAGAAAAGACCACATATACAATTTTCAAGATCACTTTTTCCTCAAGTGAGTCACATAATTTAATATTTTTTTGACTCGGACATTTGAATTTTACGAATTAATTGGTGTTAATAAGGAAATATCATGACATAGTCAATGGTCCTTCCTACCTTTAACTTGACGATGGAATTTATGAAGGATGCATTCTAGGGAGGCAACACTAGGAGAGGTTCTTGAATATAATTTGGAAAGGTGGAGATTTCCTTGCCTTAATACATTCATATTGATATGGTCCTCTAGAAACTTTATCATTGGGAAGTGAAAGGTACTTCTAAATTTCATTGATGATTACTCTAAGAAAAAATGAGTATATTTTTTTCTAGAAAAATCAGAGGTCTTTGCACATTTTGTTCAATTTAAGGAAATTGTTGAAAAAATACGAAGGGGCATCAATGTACTCACCCTCATATCACATAATAGGGGAGAATGTAACTCCAATGAATTCATATACTCCTCAACATAATGATGTCCCAAAAAGGAAGAACATGGAAATTGTTGAAATGGCCAAAGTGTGTTGGGAACAAAGTAGCTTAGTAATGATATTTCAGTTGAGGTAGTTCACGTAACAATGTACATTTTGAACAATTTTGGATTTGGTGCTCGATGAAGAATGGTCATGATAGAAACCTAGTGCCGCACACATGTGGATATATGGATACATCACATATGCACAGGTCCCTAAAGAAAAGAGGGAAACATTGGATGACAAGAGTATTAAGTGTATTTTTATATTGTACAATGCCAAAACTAGAAGTTACAAGTTATTTGATCCCAAATTAAAACAAATTATACCAACTAGAACATATTCAAATTGAACTAGGGAAGATTCAAGAGGTGATTTTTGAAGCATATAGTTCTAAATCAATTAAGGTAGATGAAGTCAAGAGGAAGCCTAAGTGTCTAGTCAAAGTCATTTAGATATGTTGGATATCGATTTTGTGAGAAGACTATAATTTACCTAGGGAGCTACCTTATCTATCGAGGTTCACTACAAGTGGTATCAAAGCTCTTTCTTGGGCCAAAAAGGAAGGTTATTTTCCTTCTTTTTTTGCATATTTTTTTAGGAAAAATAGGGACATGACACTCAGGTCTATTTCTGAAGAGTTATCTGCATAATATACATAACAAATTGTAGGCCTGAGTTCCTCTAGAAAAAATTACCCATTTCAAAAAAATATTCGTTCAAATCAGAGTTTAGGAAGTGAAAATAACTCTAATTTACATTCAATTATTCTAAGTTTATTTTGATGATCCTCGCTAATTGTAGAGTAGATATATTTTGACAAAGCACCCAGATTGCAAGTAGACTAGTGCCAATAGAAAAATAGTGTCCATATCATTTCAGAATTGGTTTCATAATATAAATTTTGATCAACATTGAGGGAGTTATGATCATTTCAAATTTTTTTACCCAAAACACTCACCACATAAATGATCCCCATTGAAAAGTAAGTTATTTCTTCAAAACCCTTCTTATATTTGTGAGTTTTTTTCCAAGTAAACTATATTTTGTAGGGAAATTTTGTTAGAATGTGTTAATGATTTCCTAGTGGTCTCATGTACATTCTCGAGGCATTTTGTAAACTTAGATTATTATGCCAAGTTATTCTCCAATAACTAACTATCTTCTAAAAAGGGTTTATCCCACCTGCATCACGGGAATTTTTCTCCTTCCCCTCTCCCATATATAATCAAGGTGAAGGAGGCCCTATTGGAGATATATATGATATGTGATGTCATGCATATGTGGGGATGCTCAAGCATTGAAAAATTGGAGGGTTTACCTAAAGAATAGAAGACCAACTTCCGTGGATGCTTACCCATTTTGGGGTTTTACCACGTAAACTATGTCCTCTCTTTTCTCTGTTATTTCTTGTATTTTTTATTTACTGATTTATCTGATGCTTTGCATAGGAGATTAGACTGGTTGGATTATATATCTGATCTAATATGGTATTAGAGCTGGTTAGTGAGCTCTATCTCCTTGAATAAATTCTACATGTATTGATTTTCCTTTTGCATCAGAATTTAGTAGATTTGTTATTTGGGACCCTATTCTCCTATGGATCTGCAATCATATCTAGACAAATTTTTAGGTTTTCACTAGATCTGAGTAGTTCACACCATTTATGTGCATTTTTTAACAAATATGACCTCACCGTAGTTTCCAGAACAAAGAAATTAGTCAGAATTGACTATTCGCTCATTAAATTTGGCTTATGTTTTCCCAAAATTGAATTAATTTTCCTAGCCTAGCCTAGGAAATTTAATTTTTAGAAACCTAAAGTTTTTTTGAAACTTTTTTAGGTTTGGTGATTTCCAAGCCTATAACTTTTACCAGGTCCATATTTTTTCCCAAAACTAATTTTTTTAATTGGAGGGTTCTTTGGAATCAATTTTTTTGGGGGGGTGATTTCTCTCCCTGGGTTGTATGGTGGCCTCCCTCTCCCATTCATGTCGCGTATAGACACATACTTGCACATTTTGTTTTCTCTTGGGTTGTATAGTGAAACCCTCATTCAGTCTACACCATTTTCCTTCAAATATTCCATCGATTATCGTCTTATGCATTGCATTCTCATTGTTGAGCCTCTACATGCTTCGACTAGGCCTTAATGATTTTTTTTCCAGATACGTGAATCCACTTTGGCGGCATGGTTATTTTTTGAAAATGGATGGTGGCTATAGGGTTTTACCTAGTCATACTTTTTAGTGGCCTTGTATGCGAGATCGAGATTGGTGGTGGGTACTCATAGAGAGGTCAAATTTTTAAATGTGGCAGGGGCTATGGTGGATTTCAAGATGGATATGAGATTCCAGTCATTATTGGTGGAAACAATTTAAGAAGCGGAAGACGCCGAGAGTTGATCGGTGAAGCCTCATCTCATAACTCACTCATCTTTACTTATTTTGAGCAATTTATTTGCATTAGTTTCTTAGTTTCTCATCTTTAATCATCATGAATTCAAAGGTTTCTCCAATTCCTGAGTTAATTGACACTAACTATCTCGCTTGGAAGAAAAATATGATTGACACTCTTAGGGGAAAGAATATTTGGTGCATCGTCAATGGTGCCAACAAGAAACCAATCACTGCCAAAGAATTAGTTGTATGGGAGGAGCACTGTGAACAAGAAAGATGTCTCATTGGGAAAACTGCATCAGATAGTCTACAGGTACATATAGAAGTTGAGTATAACCCTATAGAGGTTTGGAAAACCTTAACCTCTCTATATGAAAAGACTAATGATGTTTTTTCCTATTATCTTGAGAAGGAAATTCATGAGCTTGATCCTAAATACTTTGAAAGAATTGAGTCATTTCTTGCTGAATTAAAAACTTATAATGAGAAGCTTAAGAATTGTTGAAAATATTATAAAAAAATTGATACAACACTCATTCTAGTAGAACCAAAATTGCCTTCAACCTTTGATATATTTATAAAAACTAGGAATAGGGACATTGGAATGTCTAACGGATCCATGAAACCTACTTTTGAAGAGTTTTGCAAAGGGTTGATTTGTGAGCAGAA
Source organism: Picea sitchensis (assembly GCA_010110895.2). NCBI lineage: Eukaryota > Viridiplantae > Streptophyta > Pinopsida > Pinales > Pinaceae > Picea > Picea sitchensis. Next base: position 106,664 of record SNQJ01S0005439.1, on the reverse strand, counting down.
CAAGTTGATCTCATCAAGTCAATTGGCCATCGGGAAAGCTCATTTGGAAAACAGTAAGAAGAATACATACACATGTTCTCATGAGAACATCAAACCTCATGTTGCTAGTACTTCCCATCAAAATTCTAATGATGCTCCTGGAGATGCTTCAAATAAGAAAGTATGGAAACTTTGCAAGCATTGTGGAAAAACAAATCACGTTGAAAATAATTGCTTTAAGAGGAAGAATRAACTAACAAAAGAAAAAAMGAAACCCTCCAAGGAACAACAGGTAGCTCTCAATGCCTATTCTTTTCAACCAGGTAACTCCTCTTCTTCTTTGGAATGGATTATGGATTTAGGTGCCTCTGTATATTGCACATGTAGGTTGCCCATAGGTTAAGTAGGTTGAGGTTATCTCCATGTGGGGGGAAGGAATAATAAATGAAAATGCATGTTTCCTATCGACTTATTGTCCTTCCTCTCAAATGTCATTGGGCCTTCCAAGAGAGCTCGATGGTGGGGTCTAAAGACACCAATCGAGAACTAGTGAAGGCATGAAAAATCGGTTATATTGAGGGGTAAACGGGGCATATTTCGAAAGAGTTGGAAGTATTTCCAAATAGCCACACAAAATCTGATTTAGGTGCAGTTACAGGCCACAACTACCACCTCTATAGATAATCCTAGTTTTTGGCCACTAAGTTGCCTCATTTCTGATTGCAACATTCATGTTTCATGGGGTCCTTTATTGTTTATTGAAACCATTAAATTTGTACAATCCTTGCAAAATTATAAAATTGATCCCTAGGTTGTAAAAGATGTGGACATGTGGGGTCCTTACAAATCCTTTAAACTTCCTAAGTGTTTTCTTGTGAAACTGAAACTATTCTATAATGCATGATGATGTGGACATTTGGGGTCCTTACAATATCTTATCTCCTATTTTGTAAAGAAATCTATGAAGTGTCGAGATGGTTGTGGCCTCACCTAATGGTTGGTGTGATTTGCAAAACAAACAAGAATGAGAACCAAAAGACAAGATGTGCACATGTAAGGGTGCTTAGTTTGTATTCTAGTTGATTTCCTATGTTTGTTAGATGCAAGGGAGATGAAACAATGGTGTATACAACCCGTTCTTATTCACCAAGATCACTCGAGAGAGTGTGAGGTAATTAAGAATTAAAATTCCTAACTAGCCATCCATGTGGTACGATAATCAAAATGTTGGTTCGTTTTATCTACCCTAATTAACCTAGATGAGATAATTAACCTGACAAGAATGAAACTTGAAAGAAGAGGCTTTCAACTTTACAAAGTGCAAAAAATCAAAAACTAAATCCCAACAAGGGAAGGGGAATGTGGGCCACCCTTAACCTAGGAGAAAATTTGAACAATGTGAGTTTATGAACAATATATCCGTTGAATAACACTAACAATGTGAAACTTGAACACAGTATATGCACTAATGGTGCACCACAATGCGTTTGTCTCTTCGAAAGTCACGCAAAATATGAAAAATGACATAAAAAAGAGAACTTGATGGTTTCTGAAATGTTGAGGGCCTAAATGCCCAAATTGGACATCCAGAAAGACCAGTTGGGTGACCTGCAAAACCATAGAAGTAAGAAAGGAGGTTCTAGACACCTGCAAAGGGAGAATTGAAGTTAAGAACCCAAATGGATTCAGTATATTTAATTGTCTAAATAGAGCACATGTGTGCAAAATGTCAGTCCAAATGTTAGTGTAGATCATTAGTGACATCCTAGTTTGCTTAACAGTTGCACATCCATGATAAATAGATGTAAATAAATGAGAATGAGTGCATGAACAAATTCATAAGTTGTAAACACGACAAGGAATTAAAAACTCGGGGAATCATTACCAATGGACAAGGCATTCAATTGATAACACCACATAGGTAGGAACAACATAGGTGGTCTCTCTTATTCCTCCTTGGGAAGGTCCTCATATTTAGGTGCCTCCATACCTACATGTGCAATATACAGAGGCACCTACCTAAACTATGAGGAACATGCATGTGAAATATATGGTACTTTGCACACCATAACATACATCAAGATGCCAAATGTTGATGAATAAGAGACCATGGACATGTATTATATCCTCTCATGTGTTGTTGGCACAGGGGAAGACCTAGGGTTCAATGCTTAACAACGCACCAAAAAAACCCCAACTACCAACCCTTTCGGCAACACCTGTGAAGCAGGCAAAGTCTCACCCGAGGTAGAAGAAGGGGGGTTATAGGACGCGGGTGTTTGTAACCAAGCTGGGACACAAATCTGTGATAAAATCACTTCACAGAATATTCTATTAACGCTTAGAAGGTGACATCCATTAGTTTCTTAACATCGCAGAGAATAATCAAAGATAGATCGACGCAGTAGCAATGAATGATTAGATGCCCTAAGCACTTGGCACTTAACATTATAAGTTAAATCTAGCATTCATTTACCCTTAATACAAGTAAAGCACTTAAGAAACAAAAGATATATCTATTATACATAATAATCAAAGAACTAAGCAGATTCATAACATAAATATCATAGCACAAAGCTAACCAAAAGACACCAGATATATGTGGTTCACCCTAGTGTGGGGCTACGTTCACCAACCGCTTCGCTTCTTTATTATTTTCCAAAATATTACATCCAGTCATATCTATGCACTAAGGCATAGAGTCAAACTCCACACAAAACAAGAGATCTGCACACTAAGCACCAGATCCTCCTTCTTTACACTAAGTACTATATCTACGCACTGAGTATTACAAGCACTAAGAACCTTCTACAAAATCATAGTCGAGCCCTAAGCCTCAACCACATACATCTCTTTTCAAAAAGCATTAGTGACTTATTTGAGCTACTACTTCTACAATACATTCCTCTTATTTATAGTTTACAAAATATTACAATAGGGCCAAACATGGGGAGAACCCATGGGTCGACATCCCATAAACCCGTTAAAAAACCCTAGAGGACCCATTATAGGGTCCATATAGCCCGCAAAATAAGTGATATCCATGATCTCAACTCCACCTACGCACTTCTTCTTCAACCATCATGTTGAAGTCCAAAAGTGGGCCAAAACTGACCAAAGTTTCCCCAAAACTTGGTTGAGGGTCAAAAGGCCCCCAACACTCACCTGTGACTCATCTCAAGTCACTCAGGTCTAGACAATGCTACTTTGAAAGCCTGGAGATTAACTCAAGCTGCCTCAACTTGCTGCCCCGCCTGAGCCTCCTTCTCAGCAAGCTCCTGGACTATCTATTTTGTAACAGGCCCTTCCAGGCCTTGTTCTACTGCTACAACTACTTGGTCTAGTTGTGAGCCCTGTCCATCAATCTCTTCAAAAACCTTGCAGGATTCGTCTTTCACAGGTTGTAGCTTATGTGTGACTTCCATTACCTTACCTTGGAGGGAATTTATCTTCTGTTGTACTGCACGTTGCTCCTAGGATCTCTTCATCCTTTCCACTGCTGTAACTAATTTCATCTGTGCTTGCACTGAAAATGTCTACTGCTACGCCTCCTGTAATTGCGCTTCTAGATTCTTTAGATCTGGATCCTCGGTGTGGTGTTCATATGTCTGGGTTCTTTTGTCACTCAATTGTTTACATTCTTAGGCAAGGGATCTTATACTTGCTTCTGTGTTTCTGGCAGACTCCTCCCTCTGGTCAGACACCTCCTACGGGGTTCTCCATACTGTTTGGGCCTCCAAATCAGTTATCCTAGCCTGAAGCTGTTGGAGGGTCTCTACGAGCTTCACTATTTGAGATTTGACCGACTCTTGCTCTTCCTGTGCCAAGCCTAGAACAAAGTGACATGCTTTAATTACCGCTTCTTTGACCATGGCCTTTTCTTCGAGCAACTACTCTTTTTCCTTCTGTAGCTAGGCTTTTTCCTCTTGAAAAATTGTCTGAAGCTCTGCTTTGTCACTTTCATGGGCATCTACACTATCGTGCGCTGCTTGTAATTTTACTAGTACTTTATCTTTCTCCTTTTGCAAGGCTTCTGTAGCCTTCTCCTTCTCTTCCTGAGACCTCTAGAACCGAGCTTCCATTGCATCCACAATCCTTCTCAATTGGGCTGGTTCATCCCTTAATTCTACAGTCTGTGGCGAGGAGGGCGCGGATGACACAGTAGGTACTGTGCAGGCCAAAGGAAAAACATGCTACACTTCCTTCAATTCTCTCTCAATTCTTTCATATAGCTCCTCCTATTTTGCTCTGTATCTCTGCAACATGTCCTCAAAGGCGTCCTCCATAGCTCTACGGACTAGACTGATGTCGTCATCAGTGAGAGTGGCCTCCAACTGTGGCTTATTGGCATGCGTCTTCTTCCTTGCTGAGGGTTTCTTCGGAGAAACCTTCCTCTTCTGCGGTGTCACTGCCCCAAAAGGGGGATATTTAGGTGGAGGGGTGGTAGCTTCGCCTCCTCTTTTCTCTTTTTCTCTTTCATCTCCTCATCCCTGTCCTTCCACTTCATCTTCTCCTCCTCCTAGTGAGCCAAACCCGTTATATTCAGAAGCATTGTCCTCTTCATCACTCTCTATGTCTTGGAATTTGTCCTGATTTTTATTTTTCTTCATCCCACTGGACTGTCCGACATGTTCAACTCATGTAACTATGGGGCTTCTTATGGTGTCAATGTCGGATATCTTTGCATCAACAACATGTACAAGAAATTCCTCTGGCCATTCCTTTGTAATCTTCTCCATATCTTCATTTGTCATCTTGTAGTATGACTTCAATTCTTCCCGGTGTTCATCTCTTTGTGCAGTGATGTAGATGAAGTTGGGATCAATGTAGAACTTCGCTATGGGTCGGTACTGATGCAGGATGTGCAGTGTCATACACGGGAATGATTCGATGGCGAACTTGAACTGCTGGTAATATCCATGAAACACGACATTAGACTACCACTGCTTTTTCATGTCGTTGGTATACCACAGGGTGGAAAACTGAGCGGCTAATGGCTCTGAAGGTTCGATCTCTGGGAAAGTGGCTCCTTCAGGTATTTACCAAGTGACAAATGTGATCAAAATGATTAACCAACTATAATGAAATTCATATCCCAAGTCCTAGGCTTCGCAATAATCCTTTTCTAATTCGTTGATGAGGTAGTTCGCCCAGTTCTTCTTCATGCCCTCCACACACATTCCTGTGAGGTCCACTATGAACCCGATGACTTGTGTGGGGCGGTTCTTCCTCACTAGCTTTCCATATAAGAGTTTAAAATCAAGGCAAACTACGCCATCCTGTATAGAGGCTACCTTGTAACATTTCTTTCCCTTTTCTACCTCTCTGTAAGATTCTTTGATGTGTTGTGCCAAATATCGGTCTGAGGCCTTACCTGGATAAAACTGTTGTGGGTCAGGACCCTTCACACTTAAACCTGTGATCTAGTGGATCAACATCGGATCCATAGTAATCCTTCTGTCGAGCCAGAGATATCCGTTATGATAGCATGACAGAAGGAGTTTAACGCAAGCGTTAACCTCCTGGTGGCGGCCAAAATGAGGGATCTTCATCACGTTCAACACGGTTGACTGCACCAATCCCTTAATCCATGGTTGTGAGACAAGGCGAGGTTTCTTTTTGGTTTTCTTCATTAAATAGCAGTGAGGAGACAACATGACATAGTTCTTCTGGTCTACTAAGTTGAAGTTGTTGTTCTTCAACAATGGGATCTGTCCTAACTGACTCCCAACTATGTGAATTCCTTTCGGAATGTACGCAGTGAAGACGGATTACTCAAAATCTCGAGGGATATTGGCGTGGTTAACAATATTGACTAGGGGAAGAATATAATCAGGTAGGATCGACGAGATCTGCTTTGCGTTAGCCAGATCACCGTGGTTCTTACTTCGTTTTTTAGTTACGGGGTTGACACGGATGGAACAACGTCAAATTGAAGGGGAATCTTGCAGTCCCCTGGTCAACAACACCTGGATACCTTCAGATATCGGTCTGTCTTCCATTATATTCTTAATAAATTCTTTGACAGACTTCTCCAACTCACTAGGTTCGCCAAACATTCTATTTTTTAACAAACTGATGGGGTAGACAAACAGACAGGTGGGGTAGACAAACAAACAAGTGGGGTATTCTTTTAGATAATGAAAAGATGCATAGCTCGACACTTGGAAAATTCTCTGGTTAGCTCAGTCAATCACGGGTAGCAAAAACCATTCCCAGCGCAACGACCGACGAGTTAAATAAGCAGGGTATCATGATGGATCTTCCAATGGCAAGGAAATGCTTCTATCAATGTAAATCTATCCATTATTGTGTAGTCTCAACATTTAAAAGCAGTTCATAAGCCCATAAATGTGTTTTTTAACCGTTCTGGAGTGTCACTCTAATGGTCAGGGTGCCTCCAATGGTCATATAACTTCGCCAAGGTGAAGTCCAATTCTGCGCAGACATGTTATTCCAGCGAGGTTTAAATCCTGTGAACCTGCCTCCTGCGAGGTTCCAGTCTGCAAAGTCTTCCATCTGGTTTCTGTAACTTCTTATAGCTTAGCCTTCTTTTTATTGGGCTTCCTTGCCTTCTTCCCTATGATCCGAGTCTCTCTAACTATTTATGGAATCATCTTTCTATTCTTATTCTTATCTTCCTCTAGCGCAGTGGCTTCGCACTATTGAGGTGCCCTCAAGGATTCTGAAGCTAATATCCCTTTTCTTAACATTTCCTGAGTGGGAATACTTATTTCTTGAATAGATGGGTTCTTCAAGCCTCCTTGCATTCTTTCAACCTTAATAACTAATTCTCTTGCTTTCTATCCCTCCTGTGTTGTTACTTTGTTCTATTGCTTCGACTTATCCTCTCGTTCTTCTATTAGTCGATCTATTTTCCTAGCTATGAAATCCCTTAATAATTACTTTTTCTCTTATGTATTTTCTTCCTTTGATTTCCTTATGATCTTATCCTTCTCAATCCAAGTCTTTGCTAACAATAGTGGGAAAGGGGCGTTGTCCCCAACAAACCAAATGACTTCAAATTCTTCTTCAGTTGATGTTCCATGAACAATAATCGGTACATTAGTTACTCTTCCACATAAAGTTATCATCTTACCCTTAAACAAGCCTACCCTTCCTAAATAAGGTACCATAGTAGTCTTTCCCAAAATTTCCCAAGTTTCTACTGTCCTAATATTCACTTGTGTTTCTTCATCCAAGACACAGTCTATGTCAAAGTCTTCTATTCTTGTACTTATGCGTTGTTTTGCTTTCATACTTTCTGGTAAATTCATATATTTATGAATATCCATCATTTATTTCAACTGTAATAACATAGTTTGAACTTCCTCTGACCCTTTCTCTTTAGGACTTTCTAACATGCCCTTAGTCTCTTGACTTTTTTCATAGTTTTATTGTCTTATGTTCATCCCTCCAACTTTAGAAATAATATTTGGACAATCCTCAACCTCATGACCAACAAACTTACAACGAAGACAAATAGGACCTCCTCTAGGACATTCCTTAGCAAGATATCCTGGCCTTCTGTAGTTATAACACAAATTCAATCCTCTTTTTCTCTTAAATGTTCCCCAACCTTTTCTGTACTGTGCACTTCCCCTAGGATCATAGTGTTGGACCTGCAAAAAAAAAAATCTAGGTTCTTGCATCCACTTATTAGTCCAAAAACTCTTTCTATGCATAGGAATAACATATCTTTCTTTATTTCCATTAATTTTACTCAAATCAACTCTTTCTTTCAACTATTCCCTAGCCTTCAGACTAGGACAAAATCTATTAAACATACTTAAATTCATGCTTTCAAGACAAAAATTCCACTTATATTTCTCTTACCGAAGCACAAAACTTGCTTCTTTTAGGATATTACCTCTTTTCTTCAGATCAACTTACTTTCTTGGAACAAAGCTTCACAAGGAAAGTAGAGTACTGCACACTTCAACAATAATTCTACGCACAAAGCGTCTCTTTTTCTTTACTTCAGTTCCCAACAATCACAGTTCCAGGTCCCGACAACTAAACCATTTGTTGGCATAGGGGAATATCGAGGGTTCAACGCTTAACATCGCACCAACAAAACCCCGAATACCGACCCTTTCGGCAACACCTGCAAAGCAGGTGAAGTCTCACTTGAGGTAGAAGCAGGGGGGGTTACAGGATGTAGGTGTTTGTAACCAGGCTGGGACATAGATTTGTGATAAAAGAACTACACAGAATATTCTATTAACGCTTATAAGGTGACATGCATTAGTTTCTTAACATCGCAAAGCATAATCAAAGATAGATCGACATAGTAGCAATGAATGATTAGATTCCCTGAGCACTTGGCACTTAGCAATATAAGTTAAATCTAGCATTCATTTAACCTTAATACAAGTAAAGCACTTAAGAAACAAAAGATCTACCTATTATACATAATAATAAAATCACTAATCATATTCATAACAGAAATAACATAGCACAAAGAAAACCAAGAGACACCAGATATACGTGGTTCACCCCAGTGTGGGGCTACATCCACCAACCGCTTTGCTTCTTTATTATTCGCCAAAATCTTACATCCAGTCAGATCTATGCACTAAGCCATAGAGTCGAACTCTGCACAAGATAGGAGATCTGCGCACTAAGCACCAGATCCTCCTTCTTTACACTAAGTACACTGAGCATTACAAGCACTAAGCACCTTATACAAAATCACAGTCGAGCCCTAAGCCTCGATCACATACATCTCTTTGCAAAAATCATTAGTGATCTACTTGAGCTACTACTTCTACAATATATTCATCTTATTTATAGTTTACAAAATCTTACAATAGGGCCAAACATGGGGAGAACCCATGGGCCGACATCCCATAAACTCTTTACAAAACCCTAGAAGACCCCTTACTAGGTCCACATAGCCTGCAAAATAAGTGAGATCCGCAATCTCAGCTCCACCTGGGTGCTTCTTCTTCAACCATCGTGTCGAAGTCCAACAATGGGCCAAAACTTACCAAAGTTTCCCCAAAACTTGGTCGAGAGCCAACATCTGTCTTGAGACACATTTCCTTGGTTATTTTGAAATGGTTGTCCAAATGCGTACTAACAGGTTTTGCATTCTGCATTCTAAACCTCTCCAACACATTCTCTATGTACTCACCCTGAAACAATATCAATTTGTGATTTTTCCTGTCTCTTGTTATTCTCATACCAAGGATTTTGTTTGCAACACCCAAATCCTTCATCGCAAATGGATTAACTAATTTATTTTTTAGCACATTTATATCCTACGTGGTAGACCCTGCAACAAGCATGTCATCTACATACAATAACAAGATAATATAGCTTCCATTTTCTAGCCTCTTAAAATAAAAACAGTGATAAGAATGACATCTACTATAACCTTGTTTTGTCATAAACCCGCCAAACTTCAAATACCACTGCCTTGGAGCTTGTTTTAGGCCATACAATATTTTCTTCAACTTGCATGCCAAATTTTCTTCCCTTTGACCTCATACCCCTGTGATTGCTACATATAAATATCTTCCTCCAAATCCCCATGGAGAAAAGTTGTTTTTACATCTAATTGTTCAAGATGAAAATCTTCTACTGCCACAATACTTAAAATAGTCCTAATTGAAGTCATTTTAACAACAACATAAAATATTTCATCAATCTATATATTTATTTTGTGCAAACCCCTTTACAACAAGTCTATCCTTGTATCAATTTTTTCCTCCATCTTCTTCCTTCAACCTATAAAACCATTTATTCTACAATTCTCTTTTTCCTGCAAGCAACTGAACCAAGTCCTGAGTCTATTTATTTACCAAGGAATCCATTTCCTCTTTCATGTCTTTCTCCCACTTCTTTTTAGTGTCTACCTGCATTGTCTCTTTATAACTTTCTAGTTCACCAAAACCAGTCAACAATAAATAATATAATGAAGGGAAGTATTGTTCAGGGGGCCTACTCAACCTATTAGATCTTCTAACAACATGTGTAGGAGTTTGAGGTACCTACTGCTCATGTTGTTATACATTTTGATTTTCTAGTACCTTTGGAATTTCATTTTCTTTGATTTCATCAAGCACTGTGTATTCCATGCTTTCCTTTTCATGTTTCTTTCCCTACAACTGATTTCTGCACATGAACTTTTCATTGAATACCACATCTCTACTTCTAATGATTTATTGATTTTCATAATCCCATAAGCGATAACCAAAATAAGTAACAATGTATCCAATAAAGGTACACTTCTTGGATTTTGCCTCAAGTGTTGTTCTAATTTATTTATCAATATGGACAAATGCTTCACAACTGAAAGTCTTCAGAAATGAGTAGTTTACCTTTTTTCTGGTCCATGCCTCCTATGGAATGCCACCATCCAAGGAGCTTGAAGGCCCTTTCTTTATTAAGTAAACAATGATATCTATAGCATCTGCCCAGAACTGTAAGGGAAACCCAACATGCAATCTCATACTCCTTACATGTTCCATGATTGTCTTGTTAATCCTTTCTGACACACCATTTTCTTGTGGTGTTCCTAGAACTATCTTCTCTCTACGAATCCGATGATATGAATAGTAATCATAAAACTCCTTTCTGCAGTATTCACCTCCATTGTATGATCTGAGACACTTCAACCTTTTTCCCGTCTCATTCTCAACCAAATCTTTCCATTTCTTAAAAGTGTCAAAAACATCATATTTTTTTCGAATGCAATAAAACCAAGTTTTTCTAGTTGCATCATCAATAAAAGTAAGATAATAACGAGAGACACCAAGATATTATACTTGAGTTGGTCCCATACATATGTATGCACAAGCTCTAACTTTTCACTCTTCTTTTCCTTTCCAACCCTGAGAAATCTTACTCTCTTATGTTTTCCATAAACATAGTGTCCATAGAAATCCAAATCAATTTGTTTAAGATCTGGAAACAATTTCTTTTTGTGAAGTATCTGCATCCCCTTCTCACTCATGTGTCCAAGCCTATGATGCCACAATGATGTATCCACACTTGTAGAAGCTAAAGAGATTGAAGAGTCAGTATTTCCAGTACATAAATATAATGTACCTACCTTCTCTCCTTTCACCATTACCAATGATCTATTAGTGACCTTCCACACCTTATATGTAAATGTAGATATACAACCTTCACTTGCCCACTGTCATGTTCAAATTAGATTTCTTCTCAGATTTGGTATATGTCTCACCTCTTTCAGTAACCACTAGTTTCCATTCTTTTTCTTTATTTGTACATTACTCATTGCAACAATTTGACATGGTTCATCATCACCCAAATAAACCTATCCAAAATCACCTTGAACATAATCTTGGAAATATTTCCTATGGGGTGTGGCGTGAAATGAAGCCCTTGAATCTGATACCCGAGATTCAATAATATTATCTAAAGAACGAATCAAAAATCTTCTAACACATCACTTGTTACATTTGCTTCCCAATTTTTCTCCTACTGTCCATCTCTTTGTTTCTTTAGAGCTCTACAATTTTTCATCAGATGTCCTTTATTTCCACAATTCCAACAATCTATATTTTCTAGTTTGGATTTGGATCGTCTCTTCCTATAACTCCTGCGGTTCCGTGAGCCCTTTCCTCTATCCTTTTTTATTCCCCTTTTCTCCATGGTCAACATATTACATGATATCTCACCTGTTCTTTTTCAACGCTTTCTTCGCTAAGGATAACACCAACAACATCATCAAATTTCAGAGTGTTTGAACCAGAGACAGAGTTACTTACAACCATGAACAAGCCATTCCAATTTTCTAGCAATGAGCACACAATTAGAAGATCCCTAACCTTATCATGATCAAATTCCACTTTTACATAAATTAGTTGATTAGTAACCATATTAAATTCATTTAAATGGTTGGCAACAAACCCACCTTCTGACATCTTCATATTAAATATTCACTTCATTAGAAATAGCTTATTGGAGGCCGAAGTGTTTTCATATAGTTTAGCCAATGCCTTCATCAGATCCTTTGTTGTCTTTTATTTTGAAATATTGAAAGCTGACGATGTTTCCAGACATAACCGTATTTTTCCTAGTGCCTTTCTGTCAAGAATCTCCCATTCTTAGTCCTTCATACTCGCCAAATGCTTTGTTTTTTCGCCCAATGGTAGGAAAAGATCCTTCTGATATAGATAGTCTTCCATTTACATCTTCCATAACTGTTAGTTTTGGCCGTTAAATTTCTCGACCTTAAACTTTCTATCTTCCGCCATTGCTCCCACTCGAACCGGGAACCCTCTTTTTCTGTGAGTTACCTCTCTCTCTAATACAAGTTGTTAGAAAAACAAGACTACAGAGCAATAAAATAAAACAGATGCGGAAATAAAACACATAAGATACACAACAAAATAGAGACACACATATATGTGGTTTACCTAATGTGGGCTACGTCCACCAGAAAAATTGTCAGGTCCTTCCTTTATTATTATCCATCAAATGAAGGGATACAACCTACAAGACACTTGTTGTAACTTCCTCTCCTTTCTCTCAGAATACAATATTCGCTCTCACGCACAACCATAATAATATTCCCTCATAGAAGAGGGTTTCCTTATAGGAAAAAAACCCTAACATAAATTCTATCGTCAAATATGCAACCTTATAATGAACAATCCATATTGACTATGAAATTACAAAATTTTACAAGGCAATTTTTCCCAAAATTTTGCTTCGGGGGCGCTGCCCTCGAATGCCCCTCCTGGGGGGGGCAAGGGAATCCAAAGGATTGTCACCCCCCCTTGTACCCCCC